>CAUYQG010203508.1:0-68546 GCA_963574415.1 Tarsius wallacei | reverse complement strand
TTTTTTTTTTTTGAGTTGGAGTCTCACTCTGTCACCCAGACTGGAGTGCAGTGGCCACTCCCGGCCACCGCAGCCTCAACCTGCTGGGCTCCGGTGATCCTTCCGCCTCAGCCTTCCAAGTAGCTGGAACTACAGGCGCGCTACCACACCCGGCTAATTTTTTTGATTTATTGTAGAGATGAGGTCTCACCAAGTTGCCCAGGTGGGTCTCGAACCCGTGGGCTCAGGCAATCCACTCACCTCAGCCTCCCAAGGCGCGGGATTACAGGCTGAGCCACCAAGCCCGGCTGTTGTTGTTTTAAACTAAGAGTATATACTGTCTGCTTTTCCTGGACTAATACACATAAAGCTTTTGAAAAACTTAAAAAAAAATTAGTTATTTTAGATTCTTCTCCCATGAACCTATGTCTGACTTTTCTCTCACCAAAAATGAGAGCTAACTACAATTTTCTTCTTTATATGTATGTTCTTCTTAAAATTATTTGAATACTTTCTAGCATAGTCTAACATAAAATCATATACTCTTACTAGAAAGAACACTTGATGTTTGTGATAAACTAATATAGAATAAATGAATTGTTAACAATTCAACTAATGGCAGCAATTAATAATTCACCTGTTTCTTCTTAAAGTTTCCTGCTCCCTAGTAAAATATAATATTTTCTATTTTACCTGTTTATTCACATGAAATGGTGACATAATGATTTATTATGATAATATAGTCAAAATGACTTTTCCTTTGTCTATATTACACTTCCATTTCATATAGCTCCTGGAAAGATAAACCTATGTTCTTCATCTTTTATATTTCTGGAAAATGTAAGTCTATGCATACCTCCTTTATCTTTCGACAATTTTTTTTAGAACTAAAGATATAATTTTGAAGACTAAATGAAATGAAAAACTATTAAGCAAATGTAATAGTTATATAACTTTTGGTAATACAGCTTTTTGTAATTTTATAATTTAGTAATTTGAGTAAAGCTCTTCTTTTATAGGAAATCTTTTCCTATGGTAGGATTTTTAATGGAGACTTTAGGTAGGACAGCAACATTAACAATATCAATATCACTAACATTAACTCAACAAAAATCATAGTTACCATTCCTTATATCATATTCTTCTCTACAGGTTCAGTTAAATTATTTCATTTAATGCTCAAAGCATTGCTGAGGAGTAGATAGAACACTTTAGAGATGAGGAAAACGGAGCTACATGCATTTTAAGTAATTTACTCAAATTAAGACTTGATTCTAGACCTTCTGTGTCTGCCTAGTGTTCTTTTCCTCCCTTGTGCAATCCAACATTTGTGAAACCCAAAACTATCACCTGTAAGAAGCAGTGATTTCTATGTACATAAGAGATACCTCATTAAAACATTAAAGATACATTTAAACATTACCTCATTAAATCTCAAAAAAGAAGTACATACTTTTCATAGATGAATTTAAGTGCTTTGGACATTAGTCATAGTTTTGCTGTACTTAGATCTGTGTTATGCAACATGGTAGTTACTAGTTACATGTGGCTCTTGAACACTTGAAATGTAGACAGAATAACTTGAGATGTGATAAAAGTATCAAATACATACTGGATTTTAAAGACTTAGTATAATAAGAAGAATGTACTAAAAACTTCTGCACAGTAGAGGAAAACATCAACTGAGTGAAGAGACAACCTACAGAATGGGTTACAAACTATACATCTGTTAAAGGGCTAATATCCAAAATACATAAAGAATTCAAACAACTCGATAACAAGAACCTGAATAGACATTTCTCCAGAGACATACAAATGGCCAACAGGTATATGAAAAAATACTCAACGTCACTAATCATCAAGGAAATGCAAATTAAAGTCACAATGAGATATCACCTCACAACAGTTAAAATGGCTAGTATAAAAAAGATGAAAGATAATGAACGCTGTCAAGGGTGTGAAGAGAAAGGAAACTTTGCACATCGCTGGTGGGAATGTAAATTAGTACAGCCATTATGGAAAACAGTATGGGGGAGCCTCAAAAAATTAAAAATAAAACTAACATATGATCCAGAAATCCCACTACTGCATATATATCCAATGGAAATAAAAATCACAATGTTAAAGAGATATCTGCACCCCTATGTTCATCGCAACATTATTCACAGTATCGAAGGTAGGAAATTAACCTGTGTCCATCAAAGGACAAAGGGCTAAAGAAAATGGGGTATGTGTTTGAAACACTATTCAGCCTTACAAAAGAAGGAACTCTTGCCATTTGTGACAACATAGATGAACCTGGAGGATGTCATGTTAAATGAAATAACTCAGCACAGAAAGACAAATATCACATGATCTCACTTATATGTGGAATTTAAAACAGTTGTACTCATGAAGTCTGAGGGTAGAATGGTATTTACCAGGGGCTGGGGATTATAGGATGAGATTAGGGACATGTTGGTTAAAGGCTACAAAATTTCAGTTAGGATAGTTAAGTTTAAGCGGTCTATTGTACAATGTGGTGACTATATTTAATAGCAATGTATTTTTTTAGTTGGGAGGAGTCTCACTCTGTCTCCCAGGCTGGAGTGCCGTGGCACAATCACATCTCACTGCAGCCTCCACCCCCTTGGTTCAGGTGGTCCTTCCACCTCAGCCTCCCAAGTAGCTGGGACTACAGGAGCATGTCACCACACCCAGCTAATTAAAAAAAAAATTGTAGAGATGAGATCTCACTTTATTGCCCAGGCTGGTCTTGAACTCCTGGCTCAAACGATCCTCTCACCTCAGCCTCCCAAAGTGCTGGGATTACAAGTGTGAGACACAATTTAGTCCTTTCACATTGTATACATTTTTCAAAACATCATGTTGTACATTATAAATAC
This sequence comes from Tarsius wallacei, assembly GCA_963574415.1. Classification (NCBI taxonomy): domain Eukaryota; kingdom Metazoa; phylum Chordata; class Mammalia; order Primates; family Tarsiidae; genus Tarsius; species Tarsius wallacei. Next base: position 65,682 of record CAUYQG010203508.1, on the reverse strand, counting down.
ATACAATTTTCATTTGTCAGTTATAAAATAATTATTTTTAATAAGAAGAATGTAAAATATCTCAATTTGTATTATTGGTTACATGTCAAAACAAAAATATTTTTGATGTAATGGGTTTAACATAGTATTAAAATTAGTCTCACCAGTTAAAAAATTATTTTAAATAGTCACTATAAAATATAAAATAATATTTGTGGCTCACATGCATGCCTCATATTATATTTTCTTTGGACAGCTCTGCTCTAGAGTTTTCATGTTTCTTGGGCACAATTCCTGTGTTTACTCTTCATTTAATATATTTCTCTTTAAAATGATTGCAACTTTTCTGTCAGTACTTAAGACTTGTTATAACATACTCATCTGTTCATTTCCTATATTTGGCATTGGATGCTTTAATCAAGACCTGTTATGCTAAACATATGACTTAAAAATGTATGAAATCTTTTTTAGTATTTGAAATTACTTTTGAATTAGAGCTTAGGTGTATTCTTTTAAAAAAGTATAAAGGAGAAAAGGTACAACACAAATCAGTTTTATCCTATAAGGACAGAACCTAATGATAAAGTAAAACTTTATTGAATAATTGCATTGGGAAATTCTGTCCAAGTTTTTTTGTATACTCTATGTGAGTGTGTGTATGTTAGGGTTTTTCAAAGATCAGATGAGTTAATACACATACAACTCTTAAAACAGTGCTTGCCATGGAATAAATAACAAATATTGACTTTTATATATTATAAATTTTGATTGAGACTATTTCACAGGTCAGTATATTCCTAAATGATCTATGGCACAATGGATCTTCATAGCTAGTATGGGAGTGATTATTAATAAAAGGCAGGTGATTCATAGAAATGATAAATATTCAAGATGATGGATACCCTACATACTCTGCCTTGATCATTACACATTCTATGCATGTAACAAAATATCAAATGTACCCCATAAATATATACAAATATTATGTATCAATACAAAGCAAATTAAAATAAGAACACTCTCCCCATCCTATCATCACTCTGCCTGACTTGCCTTATCCATCTTCACAGCACTTACCACCACCTGACAGATTTCTTTACATTTGTTGCTTGTCTGTCCACCAGAGTGTAAGGTCTCTAAAGACAAGATCTTTGTTTTGTTTCCTGCTGACTCCCTGAGACTGGAATAACACCTAGAAGAGAATAGATGCTCCATAGGGGTCTGTTAAATAGGGAAACTGTGGACAAAAAATAAAAATAAATTAAGAGACAGTTGTAGAAACATATCTCAACATAATTTTGTCTTTGCATAACCTTTTACTTAACTATTCTTTCCTTTTTCCAACTGTGTGCTTTATATTTTGATTGTCCTTAGAATAGTAGAATTTTACCACTAAAGGAGAAATGATACATTATTATATTAGCAAACACTCTTACATAATATATAAAGAAGATGCTACCCTAAGAAGTTAAGTAACAGGTCTTGTACTGAAATGGTTAATTAAGAAATGAAGCATGATGGTGGCATTTTATCAAGTAATTGCTACCAACCAGGATTATGTAAAAGCTTTGAAGATGGTATCTCATTAAGTCCGCAAAACAGGTTAATAACATAAATACTGATGCTTCTCCCATGACATTGGTGGGAAAATGGAAACTGGAAGAGATTAAGTCAGTTGTCTAAGGTCATACATAAGGTAGACTGAGAGTTAGATACAAAGTAGAGTCTGATTCCAAAGCTGTCGGCCCCAAACTGTGTTTTGCTGCTTTTCTTATTGTGTTGCCTTGTTTTTAAAACAAAGTGATAACATAAGGGAATTACAAACTAACTGTTCAGTGTCTCTTTTGGTTAGTATTGGATGAAGGTGAATTGAAGGTGTCTGTCAGATCTAGACTCTCTTTGATGGCAAATGCCAACAAGGAAAGAAAGCAGCCTGAGCTTCATGGTTATAAAGCCCTGGGCAGAGATCCCAGGGAGGCCCTTGATATGTTCAATCTCAGTGAAAATCAACATACAGAATGAGGAATTAACTGAGTTACCATGGACAAAATATATAGACACACTTTCTTGAGGGACATATACATTGATTTAGAGAACAAACAGAGACTGCTTGTGAAATGGACTGTGAAAATGACTCTGTGTTCCTTCTCTGTCTAGAAACACCAAAGCTTAACTTTTATCTCCCAATAGAATCATCAAATTATCAAACGAATTTCAGAATCTTTAGTCTGACATACCCAGTATTAATAAATTAAAGCAACTTTAAAATTGGCTAAAAGGAAATGAAGATAATTTGTTTGCTAATTAAATGAAAAAACAACTTATTATTAAACTTTTAACATCCATCTTAAGTAATTTATCTAAAGTAGTATGAGGTCTACTGGGCTTAATAATTTGAACAGACAAATTTCATTTGCAGATGATATTAATTCTTTGGATATTTCTAGCTGGAAAACACACACACACATACACATACACACACACACACACGTAAACCACTCAGCCCTAAATGGAAGGGGAGAGAGGTAGAAGGAAGGTGCATCAAGTTTATTCAGAACAAAAATATTAATTCTAATTTACTGGTAAGATAGTTCTAAAATATACACATAAAAGAAGCTAGTCCTGATAAGAATGAGTATATTATTAGTTTCCTAATGTGATTGTAACAAATTACCACACATTTAGTGACTTAAAAAAGATTTGTTCTCTTACAGTTCTATACATCAGAAGTCTCACTGGGCTGAAAAGCAAGATGTCAGCAGGGCTGCAAAGCTTTTGGAGGCTTTGGTGGAGAATTTGTTTCCTTGCCTTTGCTAGCTTCTAGAAGCTGCCCACATTCCATGTTCTGTGGTCCCATTCCTCCACCTTGAAAACCAGCAGAAAAGCATCTTCATGTCTTTCTTTCTAACTTTCACACTCTCTTCTGCTCCCTTCTCCATTTATTAGGACCCTGATGTAACCAGCCTTCATCACAAAAACAAAATCCCCTTGGGCTATTTTTGTATTCTCTGTGTTCAACTTTTGCCCATTCTTCTCTTCCCACCTCATCTGTCATCAAGTCTTGGTAGCCATAGGTTCTGCTTTAGATTAGTGTTGTTCTCACCATATAACTTACCATTTTATTGCACTTGATTATCACCCAAGAGACATTATCCACCAGGAGGTACATTTATCTAAGATAAAGTAAGATTGGTCACTGTCCTCTTAAGACTTTGGGTCCTTTATAATCTTGCAGGAATACTGCTGGATCCTTCTTCTGCATGATAGTTGTGTGTCATCACTGGTGTTGTTCTCTCCATTCTGCCCATGTAATTTCTACTATTCAGGGTTACCTGGCTTAATCCTAATTCTTCATTTCCATTTTCCGTGTGTACAGATGCTTGTAATGTCTGTGTATATGTAAGTGTACACAATTATCTGGATGTATGCAGATGCTCACAATAGATGTCTGTGTGTACAGACACACATATATTACTACGTAATTTATGGACATAAATATTTGGCAAGAACACACTCAGGAGAATAGTATCCAGTACTTGTACTATATATCTCCAAATTTTGAAGATAAATTATATGAGCCAGTTATGATAGAATTATGTAGATAGTGTCCTCAAAAGGCATCAGTGGGTAGATCATTCTCTCTGTATAAATACTAAGCCATGGTCTCTGGGACCTACACAAGTATCACTGATAGAACGTAAATCTTATCACAAAGTCCTAAGAATGTATAATCACCAGTGAGTCAGCTCATAGAAGCATTGCAGTCTTATATTAAAATGAATCACTGCTGGTGAATTAATGGTAGATACTAGATGTTATTTTACCACATATTATATCACTTAATATAAGCCACATTGTGAAATAAATAAGCCTATAAGTGTTATATTCAGACTCAATAAATGATAATTTTTCCTGTTGAAGTTTAGTAAATAATTTAATAAATCTCCTGCTAGAATCCCATGGAGTTTCAAATAAATCATTAGATTTTCAGTTTAGCTGTTTAGTACTCATAATGAATCCTTAATGTCTAACCATCTACTGTTTACATTTGCCTGGGGTCTCTAAAACATTTTGAGATGAAATGATTTTTTTCTGTTCCTTGGTGTATGGCTGTCATAGAATTAAAGTGTTTCATGAATTTCCTATTTGAGTGAATGACTTCCATTCTTCAGTCTCTTGTGGGAAAGGAGAAATAGGTGGAGCTGCATTTAATGGTATACTGTCTTGTCTAGATTAAATTTGTTATGAATTGCATGGTTCTCAATTGTACTCTCATGCGTCCTTAAAACAAACCACAAATTCTATGGGACAAATATTTTGTACTTTGCTGAACACTGAGTGTATATAAATGATGATTTAAGGGCTATGAAACTGAAGTTGGAATAAGGCTACAAACAGTATGTTAATTTTCTTTAGTAACATAAAAGAAAGCTTGTTTTGAATATCCTTAAAAGTTTAATAAGAGTTCCTTTCAATGCACTATAGAAAAGCAGCTTCACAGAAAAATAAATATGTATCCATTAGTCCTTGCTGAAATGTACCCAGATTTCCAATTACAAAATTCTTGTAAAGCCAATGATTTCCTCCTTTTAGAATCACTTAGAACAAGTGGTAAAAATTATGTTGTTATTCAAATAGGGAACATTCATGCATCTAGAATGGATTTCTGTCTAAATGTAGGAAATTGCAAAACTTAAACATGATTCCATTTGAACACTTTGGACAATTTATCAGGAGGAGTCAAAGCAGTATAGAGGAGGGAATTAATTGGCTGTGCTCTGTGGACCAATCAGTGATTAACCTTTTCCGTGAACTCAGATCACAAAGTTTATTCAACAAATCTCTACTTGGTTCCTATAAGGGCTAGGCACTACTTGGTCTAGGCACCAGGGATACAATACTGGACATGTTAGATAATGTGTCTGTCTCAATAGTGCTTTCTTCTGTTGGCGTAACAGACAAAACTCATAAATAAACTGACATGTAATACACTGTCAGGTGGTTAGTTTTAAGTACTACCAAGAAAAATAAAGCAAGGGTAAGAATGAAAACAATAGAAGTGTGACATAATTGTCCTGTGTTAAATTTTTGTCACTTATGATTTTGATGGACATGGGAATTTGAAGCAGTTTATAAAAATACATAAGGTTCAGAAAAATAACATCAATGTTTGAGGGAGCTGAGTATAAGGTTAAAAAAAAACCAAAACGATTACATCCCCAATGTTAAATTAGATCACAGAAATATAGATGTTGTAGCCTAGGACAGGCCTGCTAGATGCAGACCATCGACTTGACACTGAATCTATTTGCCAAAGCAAAATGGTATACCCAAGTTTTTTGTAGGACTGGCTGTATCTAAAACATGTTATTAACTGTTCAGGTGTTTATGGGAGGAACATTTTGCTTAAATAGAGACTTGAATGATTTTCCTGTGTAGAGTAGATAATGTGTGATAGAGTGATTAACTCTTTGATGCCCCTCAAAGAAGGTCAGTAGTTCATCATTTAGAGCAGATCCATGAAAAGAATCAAGGATCACATTGTCTCTGCAGGATTGTTTCTTTTCTCTTTGTTGATCTAACTTTTTTGTGTATGCTTTGAGAAGATGGGCCAGACTCCTTTGAGAATTTGATGAACACTGTGGACCTCTTCCCAGAAAAATACCAAATTATAAATGCAAAATATATTATAAACATAAAAATGTTTATACAACATATTATAAACATAAAAATGCTTATGCCTCCATCAATAATTTGGCATACAGTATCAGGGGTGTCAAAGAGGTTCTGAAAACCAAGAAAAAAATCCTAATATATCCATTTTCTCATTACTTTATATGATTTTATAATTTTTTTGTTTTATGATTTTTATGATTATTATCATAAAAATGAAGAAATTCCATGTTTTTCACATAATCATCCATAAACACTCATGAATTGATCTTCCTTTAAAGAACTGAGCAGCAAAGAATTCAGTGTTGTAGGCTCTGATTTAATAATAAAGCCTCACATACAGATATTTCTTCCCCTGTTATTAACAGAACCATATGCTTTGAAAATCAAAACCATCTAAGAAAAATAAAGGGACTAAGTAAGACACCAGTGCCTCTGAAAGTATGTTAACAGGTTGATCAAGCCAAGTCTCATATTACATCTTAGTCCATCGCCAATTATGTCTACAATTTATAGATGTCTACTTTTTCTATCTTTTCTATTTTGTTTACTTTTATATTTTTAAGCAACATAGAACAGATTTCTCTGACTGTGTGTATATCTGTTTCTCAGTGTGATTTTACATCTTAGGAAATTGAATTAGCTAGTTAACTCATGGAATGAAATTGAAAATAACTTAAAAAAAAACCTCTCCAGTTAAACCATAATTGAAACGCAAATCACAGAGACATCAAGAACAACAAAGAAAATATTGCCAATCTAAATGGATAAACTTGTTAATTGCCAGGTATCAGTGTTTAACAGTTTGGCTTGGCATCATTAAGAGAATTTCAAATTATCTCACTTACCAGGACTCCTTTGACCATGCCCACAACATTTACCCACTCAATCTGCCTAAACGAAATGAAATGATTAGAATAAAATGCTCTTTGTGACATGATATAACTTTACTCATTATATTTCAGCAGTTCCTTTTCCATTCTTTGCTTGTTTTTTGTTTTGTTTCAATTCTCTTCACCTTGGTATTCAAAATCTTTAATAAAAGCTGAGAGAGCAGAGGGTGGGCGAGTTATTAGTTGCCATGAAAGAGAAGTAAGGTCTCTGCATGAGGCATGTAAGTCTTTGGTACTCAAGTTGTGGTTCTGAGGTCATGAATTGCAAACACCTGCTTCTGTTTTAGACTTCTACAATGGTGATACTCAGCAGGAGAGGAAAATTCTTTTTTAGAAAATTATTCCCTTTAGTGTGAATTTCTCTTCAGGTACACATGCATAAACAGTTTTTTAAAAAAATAAGTGGATCTTGTGATAAGCAGTAGGTATGTTTCTTGAAAGTTCAGTACCCATGAGACATTTCTAACTTGAGACCTGTTTACCCAGATAATTTAATTAGGTTTTCAGAAAACTTATTGTTTGTGACTTGCTGGTGTACTGATCATTGCTTAAGAAAAATCATAAAACCACTATATTGTGAAAGACTCACGCATTTATGTATAAATTTAGTATAAAATATTTCTGAAAAGTATAGTGTTATCTCCAAATAGTTCTTTGATTGGTAGTACTAAATGAGATAGCCATATATGTATTTTAGCTGAGAAAGTTTTTTATTTGTAACCTCTCTAATCCTGAAATAGTAGAACCATAAACCATAATTAAATAAATATACCCTTAGGGCTACTGGCTCAGGAATATTCTCTAGGATTGCCCACATGTGACGTAGCTTGTGGCAAATCATTGCCTGAGATTCAAGGTGTTTTTTTCTATGACTTTGATTTGGCAAATATTTGAAGCGTAGCTAGTGTCTGTTCCCTTGGTGTAGTAAAGTGTTATGACTTAATTTCCCCAGTCATTAGTTTGCTTATCATAAAATGAGAACCAAAAATAGTGCCTGTGGTATCTAGTTATGGCAAGGATGACTGAATGATACATGTAAAACACACGGAGTGGTGCTGCTGACAGTCAGCACCCTACAGTGCTGGCGATCATGGTACAATGATGATGATAGCTTTTCTCTCTCAACTGGCACATGCATAGATTTATCTTTGTACTTCAGTTCTAGCCGCTCTGAAGGGTGGCATCCTTTCTCTTTGATGGGCTCCAGTTTTACATACATAATTTAGCAAGTTTGTGTGTGTGCACTTTATTTATTTATTTTTATTTATTTTTTGTGTGTGTGAGTTGGAGTCTCACTCCGTCGCCCAGACTGGAGTGCAGTGGCTGCTCCCAGCCACTGCAGCCTCTACCTGCTGGGCTCTGGCGATCCTTCCATCTCAGCCTTCCAAGTGGCTGGAACTACAGGCGCACGCTACCACACTCGGCTAATTTTTTTATTTATTGTAGAGATGAGGTCTCACCAAGTTGCCCAGGTGGGTCTCGAACCCGCGGGCTCAGGCAATCCACTCACCTCGGCCTCCCAAGGCGCGGGATTACAGGCTGAGTCACCGGGCCCGGCTATTTTTTTACTTTTTAGTAGTTTACCTGGATTACAGTACTGATGTGACAGATAGTTCCTATGATGCTGATGCCATTTGAACTCAAATGCCCCCAGTATCTCTCTGCTCTTCTGCTTCAAGACTTCTTCCAAAGCCATGAACAGTTTTCATAGGCAAGTAGGAGAATGCCCATGGCCATTTTTTTTTTAATTTAATGAGTTGGAGTCTCACTCTGTCGCCCAGATTGTAGTGCAGTGGCACACTCACGGCCACCCCAGCGTCGACCTGCTGGGCTCAGGTGATCCTTCCATTTCAGCCTTCCAAGTAGCTGGAACTACAGGCGCTCGCTACCACACCCAGCTAATTTTTTGATTTATTGTAGAGATGGGGTCTCACTATGTTGCCCAGGCTGGTCTGGAACCCGCAGACTCAGACAGTCCACTTGCCTCAGCCTCCCAAAGTGCTGAGCCACTGAGTCTGGCCCCATGGCAAATCTTAACCATTGGAGGATGAGAGTCTATGGATAAATGTTCTAGCCTCTCCAGTTTCTGGAGGGACCATTCTGAAGCACATCCGATGCGGTTCTCAGAGGTCCCCTTTGGGAAAGATACTGTTTGCTTACAGTCATTACCAGTTTAATAATGCAGCTTTATTGGCATTTTCTCCCTCCATTCTTCCTCCCTTCCAGAATCATCCCTCAAATAAATTACTCAAAACTTTCTCTCAGATCTTTTGTGAAAGAATCCAACTAGGATGCAGAGGATAACCTACATTTTCACTCAGACTATCCCAACTATACTCTCCAAAATTGGTGAAAATTCATCCACACATTTTTGTGTGATACAGTAACAAGGAGACAAACTGACAGAGTCTAATTTTATTTATATAGAAAATCCATAAACCTAAGTACCTTTTCTCTAAATTTCTCATGGGCCTCCACATATCAAATAAGTTACTAGTGAAATGAAAACAAAACACTTAGATATCCTAAAGGTGCTTACTACTTAATACTTTTAATCTTTTCATGAAAGAAAAATCCTATTCATAGTGTTAATTATGTCCTCACTCACTGTTTTCTAACTTGGGTCATTGAAACAATTCTTCTGATTTATAGTCACTGCTTTTCAACATTTGGCCAAAAGAATTTACCAAAAATAGAAATTATCTTGATTTAGGCCAAGACAGGTCAAATTGCAATTGTCCAAGTTTCCTCAAAAAAACCAGTTTGAGTTGTTCTGTTAGCATTTTTATAGTATCCTGTATCTGTCTATCTTGGTCTATTATGAATGCTTTACTTAACTTTTTCCACGTAGGGGCATGCATGAGGTTAGTTGTTATTTTTCAGAGAGAAAATCAAGATAAGGATCCATGCAACCTGATCTTCCCCTTATGGAAATTTGGCATGCAAAAATAATTCCTGAAGTAATAAATCTTTTAAAAAATTTGATTTAATTTTATTTTAAAGATGTGGGGTACAATCAATGTTTGTGGAGTTAGGTATACAAATGTTGATTATGAAGGTACCCTTGTTGATGAGGTGTGCCCCTCCCTTCCCTAGCAGTTTCCCTCAACTGCTAATCCTACCCCCTCAGCAGTTTCCCACTTCTGCCAATCCCTTTCTTATAGTATTATGATGATTGTTCAAGGTCCACTTATGAGTGAGAACATATGGTACTATGTTCTTTGTTTCTGTGGTAGATCACTGAGTATGATTGACTCTAAGTCCATCCAAGTTGCTGCGAAGCCATATGTTTGTCCTTCTTTATGGTTGCATAATATTCCATTGTGTATATGCACCACATTTTTTTTAATCCAGTCCAGCTTCGATGGGCAACATGATTGGTTCCATGTTTTTGCTATTGTGAATAGAGCTGCAACAAACATATGTGTGCAGGTATCTACCGGCAGCCAATAGACACATGAAAAAGTGCTCAGCCTCCCTTATCATCAGAGAAATGCAAATCAAAACCACATTAAGATACCACCTAACTCCAGTAAGAATGGCCATAATAAATAAAACAAACAACAACAGATGCTGGTGAGGATGAGGAGAAAAAGGAACGCTTCTACACTGCTGGTGGGAATGTAAACTAGTGCAACTTTTTTGGAAGACAGTGTGGCAATTTCTGAAAGAACTAGAAATTGACCTTCCATATGACCCAGCAATTCCCCTATTGGAAATAAACCTGGAGGAATAAATCTTAACTAATATGGCTTTCATCATGCAAACTGATAGCTTATAGGTTAGATTCAGCTGGAAGACATATTGGTTTGGTCCACAAAGTGATGATAATGTTCTAATTTGAGTTACTTGTTATTTAAAGATCAAGATGTTTTAAACAAAAGGAAATTTGAGTGTTTTGAACTTATGAAACATTAGACACTGTAGCAGACCTGGGTCTCTGTTTCTACAAGATACGTATAGCATGGCCAGGAACTGAGCATCTGTTGCTTTTTGTCAGAGGCTTCCCCTCTTCCCACCTAGGTTGCTCCTTCTTGATTCTTGACTTTGTTTTCCTTGTTCCTTACCTACTTCACTCTTACATTACCTGCCTTATAAAAATTTTAATTTTGATCTCAGTTTTAACACCATAGAAGCCAAAAATTAAAATAACTTATCTCTTTAAAGTAAAAAAAAAAAAATGTAGGGCACAATGGTTCATCTTAAATAAGCCAATTCTTGAGCTTACTGAGGCCTTCATAACTTGGTCCAAACTCCCTTACTTTACTGATTTGGAAACTGAGGAACAGAGAAGTTATTTATTTATTTATTTTTCTGAAACTTAATATTTGTACATTTTTATTGGATATGTGGGATATTTTGTTACATGCACAGAACGCATAATGATTAAATCAAGGTATTTAAGGTATCCATCACCTAAAGTATTTATCATTTCTATGTGTTGGGAGCATTTCAAGTACTTTATTTTACCTTGAAATACACAATACATTGTTGTACTTTGCTATCAAACATTAAAACTTACACCTTTCATCTAACTGTATCTTTGTATCCATTAATCAACCTCTCCTTATCCCCTCCTCCACCCTTCCTAGTTTTTGGTGTCTATCATTCTACTCTCTACATGAAATCAACTTAGAGAAATTAATTTTTGCTTACAGTCACATTGCTAACCATACAGAATGTCAGCACTTCAGTGGTCTACATAAGATTTGGAAGATGCTTCACTTTTTATGTTGGAGTAGAAAGGTCATAGGCTGTGTCTTTCGTGAGAATTTTGGTATTAAACAAAATACACTTTTTAAAACCAAGATATTTTAAAGCCCAAATTATAAAATTCAAAATGCTTTTCAAACAGTCCAGACATAAAACCATTATGTTTTTGAAGTGATCTAGGTAGATATTATGAGCATATTGTCAAGATGATAGATTTACCAGAAGGGGAGAACACACACACAGTGAAAAGGAAATGTGGCAATGAAAATCAAATGCTTTAAAAGGTTCAATATATTGTTCTTTAAGTATTACTTTTTCCATCATTATTAACCCTAGTATTTTTTTTAATCTTTTCCTATTTGGAAATTTCTTCCACTGTAAGATCTGGGCTTTATAGAAAAAGATAACATATATTCTATTTTAGGATCATTAAAGGTCACCCCGTGAATGATCTGAGAACTTTACCAGAACATGCGCAGTAGAATCCTCATTAGCTACTCAAACAAAAACTCTTAAAATTCACAGGATTCTGAGTTGGTGTGAGGGTGGAATGAAAGGACCCTTTTCTCCTTCAAAAGCAATTCAGGCAATCAACTCCAGGGGATGCCTACGGAGCCCATTAAAAATTTCAAGATATGACATGAGCTTGATTGCTGAATTGGCTATGTGTGGAGGTGAGTGGAAGGGAAGCTGGTGCCCCTCAGAAGCAATATAACTCGTATTTAAATAAATGAATTTTGGTAAGAATGCCAAGATTTTGAGGCACTAGGTAAGTCAAATCTCTTACTCCATATGTTTGTTTTCTATGAACGAACCCAACTTCTTCCTTCTCTAAAAATACACTGGATCATATGCAATGCATACTAGCTCTTGTCTACTTTAAAATAGTTACTTTAAATCATGCACTTTTTATTACAATAATCTCACAACTGGACTTTCTGCTTCTACTCTTCACTCCTTACAGTCTATTCTCTACCCATGGGGTCATGCCAAAAGAGAAGGCAACTTGTGTTGCTCTTCAGACTTCAAGGTTTTTAGCCAACCCAGAACAAAGACCTAAGTCATGATGATGCCCTACACAGGTAGTTCTCAAAGTGTGGTCTCTGGACCAGCAATATCAGTACCCCCTGGGAAATGTTAGACATGCATTTTCTCAGGCCCTGCCCCAGATCTTCTGAATCAGAAATGCTGAACTCAGAAATCTGTATTTTTAACAAGCCCTCTTGGTAAACATGGTGCCTAGCTTAAGTTTAAGCACTAAGATGCTACCAGACCCTGTGGAATTTGTGCCTCATTTACCTCAGGCTTCACTGACTACTGCTTCTTCTCTCACGACTCTAGCTATTCTGGCCTCTGTTTAAGTAGGTTTCTATCTCAGGGCCTTTGTATTTGTTGTTCCCTCTCCTCCCAGATAGCCACATGTGTGACGCCCTTGCTAACTTCAGGTCTTTCCTCAGATGCCATCTCACAGTCGAGGCCTACTTGCCCACTATATTAACTTCCTAGGGCTGTTGTTACAAAGTACCACAAACCGGGAGGCTTAAAATAACAGATATTTCTGGAGGCTCGAAGTCCCCAATCAAGTTTCCAGCCGGATGTACTCTCTCTGAGATTCTAGATAGAATCCTTGCTAGCCTCTTCCTAGCTTCTGTTGGTGACCAGACATCCTTGGCGTTCCTTGGCTTGTGGCTGTATCCCTCAGGTCTCTGCTCCTATTGTCATACTGTGTTCTTCCTGTGTGTCTTTTTATTTTGTTTCATTTTGTTTTGTTTGAGTCAAGATCTCCCTCTGTTGCCCAGGCGGGAGTGCAGTGGCACAATCGTGGCTCACTGAAGCGGAGTCTCACTTTGTCGCTCAGACTGGAGTGCCGTGGCCGCTCCCGGCCACTGCAGCCTCGACCTGCTGGGCTCTGGCGATCCTTCCACCGCAGCCTTCCAAGTAGCTGGAACCACAGGTGTGCGCTACCACACCCAGCTAATTTTTTGATTTATTGTAGAGATGAGGTCTCGCCAAGTTGCCCAGGGGGGTCTCGAACCCGCGAACTCAGGCAATCCATTCACCTCGGCCTCCCAAAGCGCAGGATTACAGGCTGAGCCACCGAGCCCGGCTGAAAATCAACTTTTTTTCACCCAATCCAGGCAACAAATAATACGGGTACTTAGTGGTCAAGTGGGAATCCAAACAGGAGTCTGGATTAAGTTTCTAAAGGTAAGCATGCTGTTGATCAGCCTTTGTTCCTAGAGTCAGTTCTCAAACATCTCCTTGAGTAATAGAGATAAATGAGGGAGTTATTTAGTGAGAAGTTAGACTGGGGGACTTTAACTTTACATCAAAGTATTCATTTCTGCTGTAAAAACGTACCCAACCTATCGGAAACTCTGTTTTCTTATCCGTAAAAATGGCTTTAATCTTTCAGTGCTGTAACATTCACACAGATAATAAATACAGGAGGTTAGCACAGTGGGAGGTCACCCGCCAGCACTCAACAAGCTTATTCAAGGAAGACACACATCCAGATGTGGCATACTTAATAGTTTGGTGGATCTTTGTCATTCTTTTGTGGCATCATGGGACCAAAAAGGTGGAGTCATGAAAACAACACAGTCCAGAGTTCTGAAAATGGGAAACCCTACGCAAATCAAGAGGCGGACAATTGTGCCAGGAACATGCAGAAAATTACACATTTCTCATGTATTTATTTTTAGGGCAGTTGTCTAACTTTTATCAGTTATGAATCTTGGAAGGCAAATTTAAGGCAAGTTTCATAAAACACTTCGGGAAAGTGAACCATAATATTAAAGCAGGAGGTTTCTTCCTGGTATTGTTAAAATTAGGCAGGATGGTTTAGGAGGCCGTTCTCTTTAGCAGCTCGCTAAACCATGTTGCTTATAAAAGACGGCGGTGAATTGAAACTGAAAGGCAAACTGTGCTCTCACCATCTGTCTTGAAAGGAGTATGATATGGCTGTCATTCAGGCTGTTTGGAGGGGAAAACCATCTATAAGTTTTTCCAGCCCTGGATTGAGCACTCTATACAGAGTTGAACTCAAATAATTAAAAATCCCACCTAAGGTTATTTCCAGGGCATGCATTTCAAGTGTAAGCCATTCATTGATCATTCAAATTACTGTATGAGACTGGATTAATCACAGCACTGAAGATGAAAAACCCCCTTCCATCTCCCTGTCCTGTGTCTGCTGTTTTTTCCCCATGGGACATCAAAATTTGGATAGTTTGTTGGGGGCTACTTAAATGGTCAGTAAATAACAATCGTGATCTTTGCTTTGCTAATCTGGTGGCTTTTACAAAGCTGCATCTATAGCAACAATCAGGTTTTCCTCTGCAAGAATAATTTCACATGATTAAAAATTCTGTGGCTAGACAAAGAATCATTTTTTTTTTTAAAGAGTAAACATGTCACTGTGTCTTAGAAACTGAGGCAGGGAAGGAGTGAAGTTCACATACTCTACAGACCCCTTTGCTAGACTCTCTTGCATGTTGTCAAGATATCAGTTTGCTGACCCATTTCTGACTAAACATAAAGATCTTTTCTTACAGGTAAAGTATTTGATATACATTTTTCCACTCTGGAAACATGAGCAGTAGGTTTTTCAGGTCAGATATATAGGTCTACATTATGGATGGCACATAGTGCCTGCTTTTATAAACTGATTGCTGATTTGTCCTTGCTTATCCTAGACCAGAGAAGATGTTCAATCCAAACAGTCACCTTTCTGCTAAATGACCTTTGCTCAGCATTATTCTCGTTCACAACATGTCTACCGCATTCGATGAAACTAGGTTTCCATTCAGTCATTTATCAAGCAGTACATTTTAAAATTTGAAGCCATACAGAAGAACTCTGCTTTGATGCCAGCACTAGGGGGACTATTTTACAAGGAGACATAATTTGACTTAGAATATTCTAACTTTCATAACAGTGTGCAGTATTTTAATAGAGTTCCCATGTATTATGCAAACAAAATGTTTTACAGACTCGTCACAGATGGCATAGTTGAAAGTGACTATCAGACAATTACTCCATGCTATCCCCTTAAAAATGATGAGCTTGATTGGTCTACCCATGATCCCAAAGTTGAGGAAAATAAGTCCTAGAATTAAGAAAAAACTTAAAAAATATATTTTATTTTACAGATGTGGGGTACAATTCAGGATTAAGTATACAAGTGGATATTGTACAGGTAAAGTTTGGGCCTCCCTTTGGTCCCCACTTGGCCTGGTTTGAGGTCAGTCACACTTATTGATATTGTGTTCCCCCCACCTCCACACTGGGAGTATCCTGCTACTGCCAACCCTTTTCTTATAGTATTATGGTAAATGTTCAGGTCCACTTATGAGTGAGAACATGTGGTACTCTGTTCTTTGTTTCTGTGGTAGATCACGGAGTATTATTGATTCTAAATCCATCCGAGTTGCTGCAAAATTCATATGTTTGTCCTTCTTTATGGTTGTGTAATATTCCATTGTGTATAAGTACCATATTTTAAAAAATCCAGTCCAGTTTCAATGGGCAGTATGATTGGCTAAGAAATAGTTTTAAAAAGTTACACAGGAGTGTAAGAACAGCATGTTCTTTAAGGAACAACTAGGAGAAAATGCTTCCTATGTGGTTCCTGAAAGAGAATTTATTATTATACTTGTACTATATGTTATGTATGGTGCTGGAAAGTAGGTGGGAGACAGGGAAGACAGACATGTTTGAGAGCTCTGAAGGCTGTTGATTTCCTATGGAACTGAGTAATCCTCAGCAAATTTGTAGGTCAGATTTCCTCCTCCCAGTTTTCTCTTTTAGATCCTCGCAGACCAGTTTTGGAGCACACCCCACCTCAACCCCAAGCTCCATTTCCTGGAACCCATTTTCTGCTACAGGTGCCATTTATATCTCCCAGTGCCAGCAGCTCATGTCCATCTGAATGCTATTTCTTGAAAGCAGAGTCTTTCTGCCATTTGTATTTATTACTCTTGTTTCTAAATCTGGTTACTATTAACATCTCCATGGTGTTTATCTTACTTGTTGAATGAGCCATTCTTTGTTTTAGTGAGTGCAATTTTACTGAAAGAATTCCAGCTAAGCTAGTTCAAGTAGAAATGGGATTGTTTATAGGACCGAGAGACATGTCATAGAAATCAGGGGTAGGAAATTCTGTAAACCAGAGCCTCATGGGAGATAGAATCGGAAAGCGAATCTAGATTTAAACAGCTCTGGGAACCTCAACAGGTATGCAATCCACAGATTTCATTTGAATATTTTGTCATCATTATGCTTTGGCAGCCTTTTTATATGTTTTTAATTTTGGGCCCTGCTACCAACCCATCCACAGTTTTACAATCCCAAATCCAAATTCCTTGGAAGCAAATCTGCTGGCCTGCCTCACCTTTTCTCATTTTTTCCCAGGTCATTGGACAGTCTATAGGATGCAGTTGGATTGAGGGATGTTGAGGGGAGGGTGTGAAGGAAGACTCACATACACATAGAGGATCTGAGACTGTGGCCAGTGACAGGTA
This sequence comes from Tarsius wallacei, assembly GCA_963574415.1. NCBI lineage: Eukaryota > Metazoa > Chordata > Mammalia > Primates > Tarsiidae > Tarsius > Tarsius wallacei. The sequence goes on along the minus strand of CAUYQG010203508.1, from coordinate 48,899 downwards.
GTTTAAGAAAGGCATGTGGTGTGCCTTCTAAGATAAGATGGCCACATTTGCTCCCAGCAACTTTTATGGAATAGCCAATATGCTATCAGCAAAGTAGTTTTTGGAAGAGACTAAGGGTAGGCAGAGTAGTTTTCACTTATAGTCCAATCATATTGAATAAACATTTCCTATTTTGCCCAGAGTCAATTCCTGATAGCAGTTTGAAAGTAGAAGACTTAATATACATGTTCAGTGTGTGTGTGTGTGTGTACGTGAGAGAGAATATGGGCATGTAGGCACAGGAGAGGAAGTAGTATAAAATTATAGCGCTAGAGAAGACTTCAGAGATCCACTGGCCCAACCCACACATTTCACACATGAAAAAATCCAGACTTAGAAAATGTACATGTCTAGCTTAAGGGCACACAGCTATTAAGTAGCAAACCAGAGACTCAGATCTCAGGCAGAATGAGGCTCAGATCCCCAATCCAACAAGGTTTACAACTCAGCTCTATTATATTTTTGTCTCCAGAAAGACAGTTTTTATTAATTGACTTAGGCCCAAATATATATCATGCTTTGTCATTGCATGGGTGGCTAATTACCCTTCAGATCCTAGTTCAAAGGTCAGCACTCCTAGGGCTCCTTGGCTGTTCTTTAAGTCCCACTTCTTGTCCTTCAGTTTTTATGTAACATCATTATTTCCATGTCTTTATATCACATATTCCAATCTTTAATCACCTCATGAATTTGTTTCTTCATTTTAGTCTTCTACTAAAGTATGAGGTTTTATGAAGGTAAGGACTGCTTCTCTTCTTCATGTCTGCATCTCTAGTTTCTGTATTTGTGCCTGGCACATAGTAGGCACATGCAAATAATTAGTCATGCCTGTGTGCATTTAACAAATATAAATATTAAAATAAATATTTGGGAGGAAGGAGTACACAGACCCTTTTGGGCCACATATACCTCCTAATTACTGAGGTCATATGAAGTTTAATATGCCTATGGTATTACATTTCTCTAAAGATCCCTATATATTTTTGTATATCATGTCGTAATTTCAAGCTAAAACAAAACCTGTAATTCATAGCAGAGGAAACCAGCAACATCTGATTCAGATGTGACTTTACCTGTGTGGGTGTATTCCATATAAACTATGAGTGTGCTCATGACAGAGAATAACTTGGTTTAGAGATGCTGCATCCCAAATATCCTCTTTGTTTGTGAATGTTCCTGTGACTCTCTGACGGTAAGAATTGTTCATTCTTATTTCTGGCTCTTGGCAGCCTACAGATTCTTCCTGTTAGTGCTCCTGGCAGGTTACTGATGGGGCCTGTTGTTTATTGCCCTATCTATCAAGTCCTATTTATTTTTAAAATAAACTTTAAGTACACCGTAAACTCCCTTCACAAACAGATTTTTTTCTCCTCTTTTACACTTGACAAGCTTCTAAAAGGAATAGTAACTCTGTCTCATAAATATTTGAACCTGAACCTTTTAGGAAAGAATTATACTTAAGGTACTCAAGAACAGAAAACGTCTCTGTCTGAAATCTCCCTTCCACCCTTTCAACTACTCATTTCTTCCTTCTCTCTCTCTGTCTCTCTCTCTCTCTGTCTCTCTCTCTCTCTGTGCACTATCTCATTCCAGCTTTTCTACTGCCCCTCTCCCCCATCCTACCACAGGCCCAATTCTCTGGTCAAAACTGATATGTCTTTTAAAAGTACTGCTTATGTAATGTAAATATCTTTATTAAAAAGGTAAGGGCTTACTGTCTCCCAGCTCATCAAACCTTAATGTCTTACATCTCTTGCTTGGTCCTCCATCATGTAAACCTACCATTTTATTCAATCACCTAACACAAAGCTGATAAGAAAAGACACTGACATGGTGTAACGAAAAAGAGCTTGGGATGTAGGTTCATACTGATTTGGGTTCGGTTCAAACACTATTGCTTGTTAGCTAACAGCCTTCGGGGAATCTTCTAGCTTCTCTTATCGTATTTTCTTATTTGAAAAGTGAAGACTAATGATACTAATTTGGGTAAACATTCATGGCTGTGATGGTTAATTGTAGGTGTCAGCTTGACTGGATTAAAGGATACCTAGATAGCTGGTAAAGTATTACTTCTGGGTGTGTCTGTGAGGGTTTCCAGAGGAGACTGGTATGTGAATCAGTGGTTGGAGTGTGGAGGATCTACCCTCAGTGTGGGTACCATCCAATTGACTGGTGGTTCAAATAGGACAAAAAAGGGAAAGAAAAAGATTTCCTTTCTCTCTCTCCTGGAGCTAGGATACTCTCCTTCGTCTGTCCTTGGATACAAGAACTCCAAGCTTTCCAGCTTTTAGATCCTAGGACTTATCCCAGTGGCCTGCTGGGTTCTCGGGCCTTTGGCCTTGGACTGAGCATTACACCATTGGCTCCCCTAGTACTGAGGCATTTAGACTGAAACTGAGCCATGTTACTGGTATCCTAGTGTCGCCAGCTCACTGATGATTTATCGTGGGACTTCTCAGTTTTCATAATTTTGTGAGTCAATTCTCCTAATAAATCCCCTTTCATATCTGTCTATATCTATATCTTTATCCTATTGGTTCTTTCTTTCTGGAGACCCTTGACTAATACAACAGTATTCTCTGAATACTTTTAATCTGTTCTCCTAGGCATAAGGATGTATTACATTCCATCAGCAATTTTCAATTTAGGCATAATTATATGACTTGTGTTGGACAATGAAATGTTAGTAGAAGTGATGTGTTTCACTTGTGGATAGATATTTTTAGAGACAGTGTGTGATTTTACATGGTCCCCTCCTCAATGAGGCAAATGTGGAAACATGTTGAGAAAGAGCCTCTATTTTCCTGGGATCTTGGCTGTCTAATCAGTAGAGGTTCCTACAGATCCACGCTGGATATATAGGATGGGATATTGTGGTTGCTTATCACTAAAGCAAAATTTATCCTATCCTGACTGAAACATCTACTTTGCAGAGTTGTTTGGAGGATGTGTACAATATACCTAAAGTGGCAACTTAGTAGCACTGTGTAATCAATAAATCATCTCTGCCATCATCAGGGCCATGATCACTATTGTTAGCACTGTTTTGTTAGATTTATATGTTCTTTATATTCTGCATTTTATTTTTATTCCCATTATTTTGTTAAGATACAAATATGTTTTTGAATATCTGTCCCTTTATTAAATTATAAAATTTTTGAGAAGGGCAAGATACTTCATGGCCCTCATTCAGGCATAACCAATTAGGTGTGGTATCTAACTACTCTACTGTTATAACATGAAAGAAGCTATAGATAAGCTATAGGTAATACATAAACAAATGGATATATCTGTGTTCCAATAGAACTTAATTTATAAAAACAGGAGGTAGACCAGAGTTTGACTCTATTCTTACCCCGCTCCACCCTTCTCCCTTTCATATTTCAGCCCTAGTTTTTCTCTTTCTCTTAAGGGTGTGACTGTATTCTCTGCTGCCATAGGTATCTTTTATTCTCATAGATAGAAGCGACCACAAGTAGCCCTAGAAGTCTTTGTTACAAAGGAAATAAATCCCTTTCTCCCAAGTGTTCTTCCTTGGGTAATGCAACCATGCTTAAGACTGATTTCTGCTGAAAGAGCATGGGAATTCCCACTTGGACCAGGCCTGCATCATGTGACCATCCTTGTGATCAGAGAATAGTTTGAGGTACTATGATGGATGAGTCCTTTAGAACAACCACGGGTGCAGATGGGAGAAAGTGGGATGCTTGGTAGACACACAGGGTGCTTATTACAAGTCCCTTTCTCCTACACATTCAGAGAAATAGAAAAGAACCTAGCTCAGGGGACTACCCTTAACAAATCTTCATTGAGTAGTAGACTTGGTAGCCAATATCCCTGGATGTTCTTCAAAAACCTCTTGTGGGGTCTGGAAACAAAAGCATTATTGGAGATTTCCAATGTATTAGTTGTGAAAGGCAGAAAAATACAGCTAAGAAAGACTTAAATTTCTGGTCTCAGCCCTTGTGTAAGTAGAGGTATCATATATTTAGATGGTTAAAAGTCATCTCCCAAACTGGGAGTGGGAAGGAGAAGCATGGATAATTCCCAGTTGGCTTGCAAGTATTTTTCCAATGATCTGAGAAACCTGAGAAAACTGTACAAAAGCTAAAAAACAAAGCAATATAATGCTATATGAGTCAGGACTCTCTGGAAACTATCCAAATTTCTTTCTGTAATATGGGGAACTCTTAAAAATTTCTAATATGAAATGCCATAATAAAGGAAAAAATTCTTGCTATTCCTGGCCATATAAGGTCTGCCTGAAGGACATTACTGGCTACCATGGATATATCTTGGGCACTCAAAAACAGAGTCAGTTTGATATACCAGTACTTCCTCTATTTTTACTTTGCTCAGAAAATTTGATGAAATTATACAAATCCCTGAAATCTAATATTTTTATGTGATAAGATTGTGTAAGAGGAGGGGGTGGAAGAGAAGTTTGGAAAATGTGGTGACAGATGGCAAGTGGGCTCAGGCACATAGCATTACTATATATAGGGGAGGGGACAATCTGGTTAATCAAGGGGAGGGGGGAGCATTTTTAAATTTAGATTCAAGTATTTTATATATTCAGCAACATCATTACTGAAGCAGCTTAGCTGGGTAGAGTTTTTAATTTTTTTCTTGGTTGGGGGTGAGTTGTGTGATATATATTTTCAACAGTTTTATATATTCTTTCATGATGTCTACATTTAACAATCAAATGGTATCTACAGGTTTTGGGTATGTCTTTTGTGTGTGTGTGTGTGTGTGTGTGTGTGTGTGTATGTGTGTGTGTATGTCTTTTAAGAGAGGGCTGAGAATATCTATTTCTAGAGAGAGTTTCTTCCAAGAAGATTTAATGACATTTCAAAAATTAGGGTCATTTTAACTAATTTAATAACATTGAAAAATTAAAGTGAATGTTCACAATGAAGATGATTTTATAGTTCAGTAGAATGAGCAATGGGTTGGCAATGAGGGCACTTGAGATCCAGAGCCAGCTCTAGGAAGGCCAGGTAGTCTGTGTTACCTTGCACAAGGCAATTCAGCTCTTTGGGTCTCAATCTTTTTATCTTTAAATTGAGAGTTTGGATTACATAATCTTTAGGATATTCTTAGTTTTATATTTTTATTGTCATTGACTGTCTCTTAATGCTCTGTTAATTAGGATGCCTTCAGTTGCAAGTAACGGAAAGCCCAACTCAGATTGTCCTAACCTATAGCAGAGAAAGTCTAGTGTTAAGTGGACTTCAGGGTTGATCTGATTCAGCAAAAGACATTTCCCAATTTGTTTACTCTGTTTTCCATGGTGTCAGCCTCATACTAAGGTTGGTGCTTCCTCAGGATCTCAAAAACATCTCCTAGCTAATGATGTGCTTTCTTGTTCGATGAAAAGAGAAAAATCACTTCCTGAAGGTGTGTTAGACAAGTGAGGAAACGTCTTTCAAGAAATCCCGCACAAGCCTGTCTTTGCGTATTATTGGACCAAGTTAACTTTTGTTTATATCTCTGATCATGGCCAGAGACGGGCTATTCTGAACCACAAAAGAGACTCCTAGAATGGCATTGTGGTTACATGATTGAAAATCAAGAAGAAAGAATATAATTAAGAGAGGCAACCATGAATTCTACTAAACATCACTTGGAACACTTACATCTTACACAGTTTTCCACATGCAGTTAAGTAAGAACTAGAAAAAAAAAAAAATTTACAAATTAGAGACTTTATATGGTAGCTATTATCATACCAAGCACATAGTAAGCATTCAATAAAGATGCCTAAATTGGGCTAACGTTAGATCTGTTAAACATAGAAAATGTGCCTCTTAGTTGGCAACTAATTAACAAGAAATTGCAGGTATTTCTGGGGTTGCCATAGTGACAAGAGGCCTACTGCTGTAAGTTTTTGTTTTAGTGCAGTGGTTTTCAAACTTGGCTGCAAATTGGAACCACCTAGGGCGCTTTGAAAAATACTGTTGCCTGAGTCTCACCTCCAGAGATCCTAATTTGATTGATCTGAGGGTGGGAGCCTGGGCATTTAGGGTTTCACAAACTCCCCAGGTTACTGCAATTCACTGCCAAGATTGAGAACCTCTGGTTTAGGGAATCTAAGTGTGAGCATGCCCAACTATGTTCTCCTCCCCTCATACTCGCTTTTAACATTCTCTTTTCCTCTACTCTAGACTAGTAACCGCTAGATTCTTCTTCCTAAGCTGGAACTCCCAGAGATACCACATGCTCTCCATTACAGTATGAAAAAAACCTGATTATGAGGGTGGAAACCAAGAGTGGGGAAGGCCTACTGTCAATATGGTATGTTAGAAGAAAGGGACAAAAGGGTGGAGAAAACAAGAATCGATGCAAAAAGCATTTCCCTCTGGCACTGGAAAGTAGTTGGAGATGCACATTTAGACACTCTCAGACTCAGATTCCCACACAAACACCCATACACATACAGACAAATCATCTGAAATTCTTCCCAGCCTCCTCCCTCCTCAGCCCACTGCCAACCGCTTGCTTAGAAGCTTGTTGCAAATTCATTAAACACCTAAAACATGAATAAAAAAGAAGTGACGATGTTCATTCATTCATTCTCACATTCATTTATTCATGTGTTCTATAAATATTGATTAGGCACCTACTATGTGCCAGGTACATTGCCAGACAGTGAGTTAGCAGTGGTAAATAAAACAGGGGTTTGCAGCATGTATAAAAGCCCAGAATCTGGAAAGCATATGGGATGTATGAAGCAGGGCAGTGATTATCTTCTTCACCAGTTCTTGAGTTCTAGTCTCTCTACCTTGTTTATGGAATGGATACTTGCTGAATGAATGAATACCCAAATGAATTAGTGAGAAAAGACCAGAGTGGAGCACAGATTGTGAACAGGTGGGTGGGGAATGTGGAATGATATTAGGTTGGAAATATGGGTGGATGTTGGTTCATACTGGGCCTTGCGGACTATCATAGTTAACAAAAAAAAAAATCAGACACAATATTCTGTGTATTGGGAAACCATGGCATGTTTTCAAGCCGAGAGTTATAAGGTTAGAGAAATCATGAGGATAAAAAAGAGTTATTTGGGCAAAGAGTAGGATGAAAGAATGTTCCAGAAAGAGAGAACAGAATGTGCAAAAGCTTTGAGTCAAGAAGAGTATATCTGAGGAATGGAAAGGCTATATTCTTTGTCTGAAGTATGGATAGTAGTCTATTGAAGAGGCAATAATAAAAGATAAATATTTCACAGAGTAGTAGATATAGCGTGCAGTGGGCACTGAATCTTATGGGAGTGTAGATGAGGGATGTCTAAGCTAGACTTGGGAGACCAAGAGAAACTCCATAGAATGTCAAGAAGGAAATCTAGAAAAGAGAGTTGAGTTAGGAAAAAGAAGGGGAAGGGGAATGGTAGGTGAGAATAAAAGAGGGAGCAAAGATGTTTCAAATAGAAAGAGTTGAATTTGCAAAGTCATAGTGGTAAGAAAGCACCTCAAAATTTTTACCAAGATCTAAATTAAAACACAGAAATCAAATTTAATTTAAAAACTTTATAGAGATTTATAGTATGCCATATTTATATATGCATCTAACAATGATCCTTTGAATAAGGTATCAGTGAGGCAACTTAGATGAAGTAACTCACTTAGGATCTAACAGTTAGTAAGGGGTGAAGGTGAAATAGAGACCCAAGCAGTTTGACTCCAGAGATCATTATTTCATCTACGCTATTATATTGTCTCACTGATCATATCAAAACATAAAGCAATAAAAGGAGGAACACCCAAGGAGATATGTATGTGTATATGCATAAACATATTTCTACTTTTCTGTTTTTCTACGCATCTGGAACCGATCTATTTCCTATAATTAAAAATTCAAGCCAGATAAAAGAGAATAGATAATTAGCCATATTAATAACAAGACAAAGACCAGAAGAGAAATTTACTTAAAGGCAGATCAGATATAAACCTGGAAAGGTAACAAAAATTAAAGAATTTAAGCTTATACCAGGAAAAGATTTATATATATTTTTTGTTGTTACTGTAGTTAACCACTGACATCATGTAGGAGTCTATAGAAAATGAAGCATTTTGTCTCACATAGTAAAAAATTCACTGCCACAAAAGTAAGATCAGCCACAGTTTACAAGCAACAAACACATATGGAATATTTAGAGAAACAAAAGTTCAAGTACTTTTAGACTAGCTAAATGAATTAAAGGTACCATTAGAGGAATAGTTACTGACATAAAAAATGTGATATTTTGAGAAAAAAATCATGAAACATATTGCACATTAGAGTTTTTTGTTTTGTTTTGTTTTTAAGTAACAAAACCAAATAGGCATGTTTGGGAAAGTGTTAGGCCTATGTACACTTAAGTATGAATGGTGGTAACTTTTGTGTGATAGATTATAGCTGACTTTAAAATTTTTTTGTGTGACTTTTTGTGTTTCCCATCTCAAAAAATATGAATATATTGTTTTGTAAGTAGGAAAAAAATTATAAAAAATACTAAAGTACTTTAGTCCTAAAAGTACATATGAAAACATTACTAGCTTTAGTCAACACTGTGATTATGTTAATATTTGTTCCCCTTTTCTCATTATCATTCTAATTTTGTTTTATGTATACCACACCTCCCTCATTCCATGCATATCTTTTGGGGAAGCTGATTTCTCTCCTGAGTTGGGGATGTGGCATGCAGTGCAGCTCTATGCCTAACAATATGATCTTTCCCCCTGGTCAAGGTAACTGGCTCAAGATGGGGCAAGTGACCCAAGTCCAGCTAATAGGGCATGACAAGGGGTTTGCTGGGGGAAACTAGGAAAGAATAATTCATGCTCATGTGAGAGAACCTCTCAAAACAATTATTTCCCTTTCATTGTGTGGATGAGGAAGCACGTAGCCCATTGGCAGCCATGTTTCATCCATGATGAAGAGCCTTCCTTGGAATTAATAGACACTCTGAAGGCAAAGAGAGAATTGGAAATGAGTTAGGTCTGTGATGGCTTAGTAGAATTACTGACTCAAACCAACCTGAAGGTGAGCTCCACCTGTGGGATGTCAACCTATAAGAAACCATACATCGTTATTATTTACTCCAGTTTGAATTATTATTATTTTTAGGGTTTGTTTTTCTGTATATTGTAACAAAAAATATTCTAACTTCTTTGTTGTCTGTTATCCTCATCCTGGAAGGTTATTATCAGTTAATTCAAGATAGTCTAGCTTGATAAAAAGTATTTGATATCACAGGCTTTGTTTTCCTTGACCTAGTTGTTGTATTCTAGAGCTGTACTGTTCAATACAGTAGCCACTAACCAAATGCAGCTATTTACATTTAAATTAGTTAAAATAAAATAAAATAAAAAAATAAGCTCCTTGGTTGCACTAGTCACATTTCAACTGCTTAATAGCCACATATGGGTAGTGACTACCATACTGGCCAACAGAGACAGAGAACATTTTCAGTACTGTTGAAATTCTACTGGATAGTGCGGTGTGTGCAAGCATGAGAGAGAGAGAGAGAGAGAGAGAGAGAGAACACATAAGAGAGATACATTAGACTGGAAAATCTGTACTCTGACATCATGCCAGTTAACTTACTATGTTCACTTGAGTAAACCTCTTCCCCTTCCTTAGGTCTTATTTCCTCTAAAAGTAAGAAACTGGACTAAGAGGTTTTAGGTGTCTTTTCTAGGTTCAATTATAATGAAATTCTATGTGCTTTCTTTTGACTTTAACATTTGTAACTTTTTCATTCTTCAGTGCTCAGCTGTGAGCTCTACAATCAGATCATATTTGTATATCAAACACTGAGAACCAGGTCTGAAAATTTAGTACAATTCCTTTTTTATTTCTCTTAACAACAACAATAAAAAAATCCAACACAAATTTAGTGGCAGGTAGGCATGGGATTAAACAATGTACAAGCCAATTTCCTTTACTTAGTATCATAGCAATAGACTAACACAAGACAAGGCAGTCACCCTGAATATGTGTCACTACTTCATGAATGACTATATCACCTACCAAAAGAACTAGCAAAAGCTATGGGTAAGGGTCACAAACCTTTTGTAAAAGTAGTTCAGTATGCATGCCATCTGATGGTGAATTAGTTTTTATTTTTTATTAATTCATTATTATTCACTTATTCATTCAAGCATTTCGGTGTCTACTATATGCCAGGCAGTATGTTAGACTCTGAAGTTGCAGCAGTGAACAAGATGCTTGTTCCCTTTGTTCTCATGGTGATTCTAGCAAGGAGATAAAGCAGATATTAAACAAATAATTCCAGAAATAGCTATTTACAATGGTTGCTGAGATTCTAGAGGTGATATCCCAAGGGTTATAAGAGCACATAGCATAGTGACCTGATCTTGTCTGCAGCGCTTGAGAAGCCTTCTGAGTGCTGTCCCTGTCCTATTCAAGAACTCCAAAAAAGAGCACTGTAGAAGCTAAGGATGAGAGTGTCTGTAGGAGTTGTGGCTAAAGAAATAGACATGGACCAGCTCATGCAAAGCCTTGCCAACCACAGTCATGAATTTGAATTTTATTTTAGACACAATGGAAAACCATTGAAAGGCTTTTAAATAACAGGAGTGGCATGATTATCATGTGTCTCAAGCATGTTCCGTCCAGTTGCACAGTGAGGAAGACATGGGTGAGAGGTTCACACTTTAAGGCAAATAGACTTGCTATAGTTCAGGCAAAAGATGATGGTAGTATGAGCGAGGGTGTTGGAATAAAGAGGGAGAGAATGGATGGCTTTGAGGCATAGATAAAAAGTAGAATTAGTAGAAAGTCATGACTGATTGAATGTGGAAGTTCATGGAGAAGAAGACGGTAAGGAGAACCTTTATTTCTGGCTCAAAGCATTGAGTGGGTGAATGGCCATTTCTTAGGTCTGATCTGATTTCAGATCAGCCATAAACCTGAGAGTTTTATAGACCAAACAAATGTTATTATTTGGATTATTACCAAAGTAGTCATTTTCATGACCTTTATGTGCTTATAATATATGTTCATATCCTTGTAATAAATAGACCACTTGATCTCTAACATAAAAATATATTTATTACTTTGGTGAGAGAGAAGGAGGTGAAGCTGTTGGGATTTCAACTTTCTCTCTGTCCTAAAAGGAGACTAGAGAAATGAAAAGTGGAAGAACAAAGAAAATGACCTTATTCTTTCTTTGTCTTCTGCCTGGAAGACAGACAAGATAAGCAATGAAGAATTATAGTTGATAAAGTAATTGTAGAGATAGATTGCCGGAGGCGAAAAATGAGACTCCTACCTGAAGGTTATCTTTTCTTCCAACCTCAGAAAACTCGTCTTCCATTTTCTTTTTCTTACAGTTACCGAAAATTCTGCCTTATATATACAGATCCAAATTATAGCATTGACTATCACCAGTTTTTTCCCCCCACCCGTCCGTCCCCGAGTCTTGACTATCACCGGTTTTATAGCAGAGGATGTAGCTTCTATCTCTGACTCTTCATTCTCTGTAACTATCAGTGATTTTAATTCTTTCTTGAGCAGTACTTGGGTTTTGTTTGTTTTACATATATATATATATATTTTTTTTTTAAATAATTTGTTCTGTTTTTGTCTTGTGGACACTCTGGATTTTTAAGAAACAATTGTGCCCTTCTTCATTACTACTGATAGGAAGTTTAGGGTCAAAATAGTGCTTTTTCTGTATCACTTATCTTATTTTACTAACTTGGTCTTTTGTCTTATATTTATGACTTATAATTTATTTTTTCTCGCTAATATTGTTTTCCTAGAATTTGGTTGCATAGAGCTTAGGCTCTGGGAGTCAAAGATGAGTCTGAATCTCAGTTCTTCAGCCTTGCAGAGGTACAGCATTAGTTCAATAGCTCAGTTTATCTGAAATGTCTTTTGGCTCACAAAGTAGAGATCATTGTAAAATGAATCTATTAGCACTTTTGTGAGTATCAAGTGAGACATTTCACGTCACCCATTGCCTGGCACATAGAAAGACTCTTCTGCCCTCCCTCCAAATAATATTAATATAGTAGCATTGTTGTCATCATTATTATCAACTCACATCCGCTTGCTATGCTTCATTGGCTTTCTTTTCAACATCATTTTCCTCTTCTAACCTTAAATATATTTTGAAACAAGATAGGGCATAGCGTAGAGAAGTAAATAAGCACATATACCACTTTATTTAGGTCTCAAAGATAGGACAGACAAGGTAGAGATGTTGCTTTATATCCAGTATGGGGCACATGCTAGGACTCCATGTTAGATGGGACAATTTCAGGTGAGTTCGAGCAAAAAATGATATAACACAAATGACTTAGGAAATTGGGCTGTGGGAGAAAGAGAGTGTAACATTATTACTTAGCCAAGGGAAAAAGTCTATAGCCTTCACGTGAGTAGGGATTTAAAATAGACATTGTCAGTTGACTGATGTGTAGTTCCAATGACTACAAAAAAAAAAAAGAAATTGGGCTTTAGTGCTACAGAAAGCATACAGAGTAGAGATAAGGTGCCAAGCCAATGATCCTTTTATCCATGTCTCTATTTTCATTAGCCAATTGAAATGGAACAAGAAGAAGTATCATGGCTGTGAGATCACAACCAAAATGTGTTATTTCAAGAAATACTTAGAATTGATTTTAATGGTGTACATCTAAGCTGCTTTAATTTGCAATAGACTGAAACTTGGCATGTTTCTCAGTCCAGATGTAATTAATTTAAATTCCTTCAGTTGTTTTTCAAATTAGAAATATGCATAGACATAAAATTTTGCATGTCTCACATTTTTTTCCTGCACATTTGTGAATTAAAATTAACCAAATTATTAAGTGGTTTGTTCTTAAATTGAAATAAGGACAGCTTTCATTTCTAATGACAAGAAATAAAAAAGTGTAATGATCAGGAGAATGAGAGATTTTCTATTCTTGGGCAAGTACATAGAGGTATTTGTGGCCTAGAAGCAGGATTCAGCCTCTTCAGTGGGTTTCCCAAGTAACTTAACCACATCAAGTATATGTGAGCTTTTTAAAAAAGACTTTTATAATCATTTGGAAAGACTGAATCATATTCCACAATGACAGGTGTGCAGTTTTCCAAGAAATCCCCATTGGGTATTTCTGTTCTCATCTGGACCTTCTCCTCTACAGCCTCTTGTGTGTTCCTCTTTATCTCTTCCCTCTTTCCTTCACCATTGTTTTCCTCCCTCCAGATTTCTACCTTATTACATTCTCTATCTTCCATTCTCTCTACCCTTGCTTTGTTCTATGCAGGGCAGTTTGCTGAATATTCTTGATTATTTAAGAATTCTGAGTGTTTCAACTTTTACCACCATTTACCTTCATAGGGCCTTTCTTCTGAATAAATGTGAGTTTCTCCATGGGAGGAGTTGCTGGTGAACAGGATTTTCTCTCTTTTTTACATACATAAATGTGCATGTAGTACACACTCTATTTGAAATGTGTATCTTTAGGAGTTTGGCCTGGAGCATGATCTAAACACCAAAATGCTTAGGGTATCTTGAATTCATGAATCTGGGTGGGCTAAAATAACGGTGCTGTAAGTCCTTTGCCTTTCAGACACTGTGATGGCATCACAAAATGGCTGAACAGAGCATGATCATGGTCCACAAGAATGATTAGCATGTAACTTTTGGCTTACAAGAACTCTAAGAAGTTCCAGTAGCAATTATCCATGCTTTCAATTTATCACTGCCTTGATCAAAACCTGCAAGAGATTACTATTGCAGTGGACTGTGTGAGGACATAAGCTTGTCTGGTAAGTATAGTGCTGTCTCATTGTGGCTTATGACAGTGCATGGAACAAAAAAAATTTGATTAATAAATGAATAATGCAGGATAAAATCTTCATTGGTCAGGACAAACTAGGTAATACAGCAATAACAAATAACTCTTGTCTCAATTGCTTAAAAAACAACTTCTTCACTATGGGTTGGTAGGGGAAGAGGAGTCATCTGCTCATTGTAGTCACTTAAGGATCCAAGCTGACAGTACAGCTTGTCCCTGCTCCAGAGGCAAAGAGAGATCTGAGAGTGTCACTTCAACAATTAGGTGCTCTAATCTTCACTTTGAAGTAATATCATCAGTTCTACTGACACCTCATTGACCAGAACTTTATGGTCCACCTAAAGCTGAAGGGATCAGGAAGTGCGATCCTACCATCAGAAGGTGGGAAGGCTCAACTTCTCTGTATGGCATGAGGGTAGCTTTGAATTGGGGGAAGGGACTAAATGATCTTACAGATCAATATCTGTTGAATCTTACATTATTAGGACAAATGATCATTAGCTGCAATGCAATGGTCTGCAAGGCATTTGGAAGGGAAAAAAATGGAACTTATGTTGATATTCTTGTTTCATTACATACATGTAGAATAGCACTTAGGACAAGTCTTTCTTTCGGTATTTTTTTTTTTTTTCTAATTTTCAACAATGCCTATGTGAGTACCTTGAACATAATCCATTAGTTGGTAGATTACAATGAGTTAAAAAATAAAAGTAAATATCTTGGCCCTTAATTTATTCCTTAGAAATGAAAAGTATAATGGTTATGTTTTTTTTTTTTTGAGTTGGAGTCTCACTCTGTCGCCCAGACTGGAGTGCAGTGGCACGCTCCCAGCCACCACAGCCTCGACTTGCTGGGCTCAGGCGATCCTTACACCTCAGCCTTTCAAGTAGCTGGAACTACAGGCACGTGCTACCGCGCCCGGCTAGGTTATGGTTTTTTAAAGTGGTACCCTTTATTAGCAAATGTGAATTCCTTTTAATTTAATTTAATTTAATATTTTTTGAAAGCAGGATTTATTGAGAGGACGGAAAAGCTCCCACAGTGGGAGGGGATCCGAAGGGGTTTCCCTCCTTTTAATTTTAATTCATTAGCAGAACAAAAACACAGCCAAAAACAGTCATGGAGCAAAGACTATCTTACACACTTCCATATTTCAAATGACTAGCATAATATATGACTCTCAAATGAATGAATAATTTTTTGAGACTGTCTTAATGTTAAAGAAATAAGAAAATATAGTGATTAATTTTTTAATTAATTTTTACGTGAAATATTTTATTCGAGTGTTTAAGAAATAGGTTTTTAAGCCAGATCATTTGGGTTTGAAATCTGTTATATCACTTAGAAGCTATGTAACCTTGTACGAGTTCTTTAGCCTTCCTGTCTCAGCTCATGTTCCCACCTGTAAAATGGAACAATAATGATGATGATGATGATGCTACTACTATTACTACTAATACCTATCTTATGGAGTTGGTAAAAGAATTAAATTACACCTTACAACAGTGGACTCCAACCTTTTTGGCATTAGGGACCAGTTTTGTGGAACACAGACCAGGGTGGGGGGGATGGTTTTGGGATGATTCAAGTGTATAACATATATTGTGCACTTTATTTCTATTATTTTTACATTGTAATATACCATGAAATAATTATACAACTCACCATAAAAAAAGAGGTGTGGACAGAAGTGGTAAATAAAATAATGGGTGGGCCACATGCAGACTAAAATAAGTGTCAGATTCTGAAGAAAAGCCTGCTACCAGATGCAGCTGTACAACTGAAGTACATCAACTCACTTGCCAGTCACCGATAGGGTTTTGATATGAGTCGGCAAACAATTGATTTATTATGGTCTCTGTGCAGTCAAACCTCACTGCTAATGTTAATCTGCATTTGTAGCAGCTTCCCATCCTAGCATCACCACCTCAGCTCCTCCTCAGATCAGCAGGCATTAGATTCTTAGAGGGAGTGTGCAATTTAGATCCTGCGCATGCACAGTTCACAAGAGAGTTCACGCTCCTATGAGAATCTAATGTGGATGCTGACCTGACAGGAAGCGGAACGCAGGTGATAATGTGAATGATGTAAATACAGATGAAGATTCCCTCGTTTGTTCACTGTTCACCTCCTGCTGTGCAGCCCAGTTCCTAACAGGTCACAGATCGGTAACAGTCTGTGGTCCAGCGCTTGGGGACCCCTCCCTGTCTTACAAAACATAAAATAGAATAGTGCTGGCACATGGTGAAGGTTTGATAAACATTAGTTGCTGCTATTGCTGTTATTATTTTTGTCTTAATTCTGTACAGTCAGTGTAAACTCTCTGTATACACCCACTAACAACAGTAATGAAGCACAGAAGTAAAATATGCAATACCAACTAGAACTTTGCCATTTTAAATGAATTTTTAACTGTAAGATTAATATTTACTATTACTTTGAAATTTATTTCATAGTAAGACTTAATAAACAGTTGTTATGTTACAAAGTGCTATTATGTGTACTTTGTGCACTGGGAAAGACCAATGGGAAAGACTGATGAGTCTGAAGCATTCCTCACTTTCTCACTGTGGGTAACCTGAGAAAACAGAATCGCTTCCAAAGATGCACTGCATCAGCGAACTTTCTTTATGATGCCTCCAAAAGACAAGAGAATCCTGAGGAATTTTGAAAGGTTTTGAGGAAAAAAATAACTATGAGAATTACCTTGATTTTTAAAACAAATTGAAAGACTAGACAGCATGATCTATGACAGTGGGGATCTCATTTACAAGGGTTTCTGCTTTGTCCCCAAGCACCTAACACATAGTAGGTGCTTTATAAGTGATTTGTGAAATAACTGAAAGAGTATTCACAGAATTACTGCTAGCACAATCTATAAATGAAAACTAGGTCACCTTACATACATCATTGAAGCTCAGGTACAATTACACTATACTTCTGAAGAATAAAGGGTTCAAACCATAGTCCTAGAAACAGGATGTTGAACTTCTGAGTGTTTTCCCTCCCTACCTCAGCATGTTATTTGAAGGAAAGCAAAAAAAAAAAGTAAGAAAAGAGGCTTGAACATATTTCTTCATCAAAACCCAGTCCTTGGTGTTGAAAACGACATATTTCTATTTATTAAATATGTTAAAAAAAAACTCAGAAGGTTTTTATTGGGCTTATGCATACAAACATCTACATTCTATTCCAGAACGTATTCTCTTCCCAGATTTAACTGCTGAAACAACTAGCAGACTTAAATTGGTATAAACCTGACAATATTTTTGGTTAACTTCCTGGTTAAAAGAACATTAAGAGGTAAGAAATGGCTCATATTTCACTTTCTCATTTACTGTTAAAAGTCTAACTCCCATTAGCACTATCAATATTTTGTAGAATGCTTTTTCCTTGTTTTTCCTCCCCTTTATACTCTTTTGGCAAATGTAAAACCTCTCACATAATATATCGGGCAATATAGTGTTAAAGCGCTGTTTGAGTTGTTGAAGAGTTAGTGGGTAGATATTACAATTCACTGTAGCTGTAACAGAGGGTAATGTCACTTTAAGACATGTGATACTTTAGAGAGGAGGGATGTATTGAAACAGACTACTGCTACTTACAGCACCGTATAGCAGCCCTGCTCCTACATTCTGCTGCCTTACTCTGCCCCGAATGCACTGGAGTGGGGATGGTCCATCGGCAACTATAAACTGATTCTCATCAGGAAACTGCACATTATTTCCCCATCACTTCAAAGGTCTCGTCAGGCAGAGGTTACGCCAGGAGATGATTTAAAGGTGAAAATGACAAGGTTTCCACCCCTTAAACCTTGGCTCCTTTTCTGACAATACAGTCTGAATGAACCCGATGTCTTCTTTACTGTGGAAATAGGATCGGAAGAGAATAACATATTTTTTAATACTGAGAAAGAAGATTGTTGGGAAGCTCTTTAAAAAAAAAATCTCAAATTGTGGCACAGATGGATTTTAAAAAGTGTTAGATTTTTCCAATGAACACTAATAGAGTACTCTGCTCTTGGCTGGATTTTTCAGGTAAGAATCCTCTTTAAGGGTTTAAGATTCAGAAGGCAGATCTGAAACATATTCAGTCATATCTAGAGAACTAAGCAAGGCTGGATGTATTATTTGGGGAGAACACTTATTAACATTGAGACAACCTCCTGGTAAAGGAGCAAGCAGTGAGAGCAATCTGCAGGAGGCTTGGAAGTAATGCTGAGAATGAAAGAAAGTTAAATGAAAAAGAAGGATAAAAATATTCCAAACGCTAAGTCACAGTAATCTTTTTGAGTGCTAAGATCTATGCAGGTGAAGAAATGAGCAGGAGAAAGCAGTCATTGAAAAACTGTTAAGTTTTGATTGTAGTAGGATTTTTTTCAAGTTTAAATTAATTCCTAGTGCATTTTAACTGCAATTTACAGGGAGTAAATGCATGCCACAGTCACCTTTGTTTTGTCTTTCTATAATTTGCAGGGTATTCTAAAAAAAAGTCTCCAAATGCATTCATTGTTGCTATTTATCTCCACTGAAGAGAATGCATCTATGTTATCCTAATAGTTCTGAAAACAATAAGGCAAAGTGTGTTGTATAAAAAAGTAAACAGTGGGGAATAAAACTAATTAGAAAGTGAGTGTTACATCTGAATCATAGACTAGGGCATGAATAGCACTATGCTGTTGAAAATAATGTTTTCTTACTTTGCACTTAATTATAGTTGCCATCATTTTTCTATTATAGTCCTAAAACCCTTTGTAAAGCCTACATCTCTCTTCTAAAATCCCAATTATCCTGTATTATTATGTACACATACATACATATATATATGATGTATATTTTTGCTTTCTGAACATCATAGTTTTTAAAAGAGTACCAATTTCCATGAATAAAGAAGCCACACTGGGAGGTCACTAGCATGTTTTCAATTTACAGTTGAAATTCTTGAAGGGTATGATTTGACAGCGGAGGAAAAAAGAAAGAAATCTTGTTGTAAAGCCCTCTCTACCTAAAAGAAAAGCATACAGCTAACTGGATTCGTGTATAGAAAATGCTTCCCTATCACTGGCTAAGTAAGGACGATGCTTCAAGTTTGATTAATTTGGCAATATGAAATGCAGCATAAGGTGTTGTTTGAGAAATTGGACAATATGTAGTGCAGTTGAGCCTTTGTAGCTTCTAAGATCCTTACAGGTGCAGATAAGACTGTCAAAGTTTCAGCGCCTGAGAAAAGGTACATGTTCATCCATAAATACATATACCACCTGTATATGCATATTCATCAATGCTATGCAACAAATGTCACAATGGAATCTTAGGAGGCAAAGCAATATTGTAAATTATGGTTCACTCTAGGATAGAAGCATAGATCTTGCATCTGAAACTCATTCTGGCTGAAGACAATTCCTTCTGATTTTAAGTCCAGCCAAAAAGATCGGTTCTATCAGGAGATTACAACATGCCTCTGAGAAATGATTACTTAGTTTAGAAGACAGCATTGCAATTAAAAATTCATGACTGTAGAATTAAAAAAAAAAAAAACCCACTCTTTCCTTTCAGGCTTATGTCAGACTTGCAATGAAGTTAGAATGAACAGGAAGAGTCTGCAGCTTTCAGTGCCTGGGATAACTATAGTTGAAAGATCATTGTGTAAAATAGGATTAAGTCAGCATACTTTGTTTCACACTGCCTAGCTAACAGTCAAAGCCTTTATTTTTGCATTTTGGCAATTTTGTTTTGCAGAATCAAAAAAATAAATTTATGATCTTCTGGAAAGGGCTTTCCCTCAATACCACTTCATGGCATGACCTCTGCTGGATCATTAATTCTAGCCAGAGAAGTAGCAAAGGAATATGACGTCTGAGATCTCCTTCCCCTCATCAGTGGGGCTGACTGAGCTGGGGGCTTGAAGCCAGGGGTAACCTTTCCCGTTGAATGTTCTCTTTAGAGAATGGCAATGGTCTCTGCGATGTCCTGGGTCCTGTATTTGTGGATAAGTGCTTGTGCGATGCTACTGTGCCATGGATCCCTTCAGCACACTTTCCAGCAGCACCACCTGCACAGACCAGGTAAGTCGGGAGCTGGCTCAGTGCAAACTCTTCCAGTCTCACTGATGCCTCCTTAACAGATGGTTTAATGCAAGTGACAGAAAGTGTGAGTGTGGGCAGCTAGCCCTTGAATTCCAAGGCATATTTTTGGCTGGATGCCTCGGGATAAGGGGATTGTACCAAAACGTCTTGGAGGTATTTCTATTAATTTTTCAGAAAAGGTGGATTTCTGTGTCACTCAACCCCCTTCCAAACATCTTTAAAGGCAGAAGTCATTTGTTTTTAGCTGTGTTGGCCAATAGCAAAATATCCTGCTAAGGTGGACAACTTTTAAGACTTGAAGATTTTTTAGGGAGGCAAAATAGCATCTTTGCACGTCTATTCCTGAGATGCACCTTAATGTAGTACAGATACTATAAACTCAGTGTATGTGGCTAAGGATTATGCCTGTGTGTGTGTGGGGGGGGGGAGGGTGAGTCTCAAAACTAACTTTGAAAGTAAGTTGTCAATGAAAAAGAAATGAAAAAGTGACTTACTATTTCTTGTCTGGTTTAATTCGCTTCCTTTCCATCCTCCTTTTCTTCACTTTCTGTTCTTCCAGTATGCTCATTGGCTATTTTTTCTCTCTTTTGGCAGTTTCAGGGACAAGGCCCCTCCCACCTGATTTTTTTCTTTTTTTCCTTTTATTGAATTTTCAGTTGCGGACGAGTTTTTCTTTCTTCGTCTTTCTGTTCAAAATGTATTTCTCAGCCTTCCATGGTCTCACTCTTAAATCTGGATTTTTCTCTCCGTTGCCTCTTCAGCTTCGTCATTACAGTCCCCCCTAACTCGATTGCCCTTACCTTCCCCGGTTCTCGAAAAAGATTTCCTTCCATTTTCTGTGCCCTTCCCCTCCCCCGACGGTCAAGTTCCGTCTCTGGGGACCAGTTGCGCGCCCAAGTTTCTGATCCTCAGTTCGGAAGTGCTCCCAGCCCTCCACCCCCATCCCCAATTCCCTTCAAAGGCCTCCTCCCACTCGTCGAGCTTCCTCCAGCTGCGAGGTCGTCCAGCGTCTACGCCCTTGCTTTTTCCCTGGCTCCGCAGCCGGCCTGGACGCCGATCCTGGCTCCTCGGCACGGTCCTCCAGTGGCACCTTCCCGGGCGCCGCCTGCTGCTTCCTGGGGCTCGGCTTCCCGGTTGGGGGCGGCTAGGCAGAGCGCGGGTGCAGCCCCGGATCCTCCCGCGCGCCCGCGCGGGGCTGCAGGCGAGCGTGCAAAGCAGTCGGTGTCTGAGCCCGGGCCTCCCAGATGGGTGGGGGGCGCCCTGTGATTGGGGCCGAGACCCGGGGCCGCCTCCGGGCCCAGCCACCTTCCTTCCCCACGCCCTGGGTCGGGAGGGAAGGCGAGGGGGCGCTGGTGCCCCTGCAGGTGGGCATGGAAACACGCTGCCTCCGCTGCGCGCTTGCATTTCTGCCTCCTGTGTCCGGAGCCTGGCGTGGGAATCGCCAGACGCGGAAGCTTCAGTGTCGAGGTGCCGGGAAAACAAACATGGATTTGGGGTTCCCGACGTTACCTCCAATCACTTAATCACAATCTGTTCCGACAAAAACCTTTTTGACTTGTCACATGCAAATAATGCGGGAAATCTGCATTCCTTGTAATTATCAACAATAGGAATTCATAATACAAACAACTATTACTTGTGTTTTAGTCATAGCTTTCAGGGTTAATTCACATGGTCTGGTCTAATCCTTATGTAAGCAGGTGTCATTTCCCCCCTTTTGCCTAGGAAACGGAAGTTCTGAGGGGTTGGGTGACTTGTCTGAGGCCACACAGCGAATAGCTGCCACTGGAAGTCAGTCAGTTCCGTCTGATTGCACCGCAAGAGCCGGTATCCCCAGAAGGAGAAAATGCCTTTTGGTGCACAGAGTAACCTTGCCAAATAGCTTCTCTGAGGAGATGTGAGCCTCTTCCGATAATTTGTGGAAACTTGCATTATGTCAAGTTGAACAGCAAACTCATTTTGGGATGTGGCCATGGCAGATTTGGTGAGTGGCACGTGGTGAGGGGGGAAGGCAGAACTCAGGACTGGCCACCATCTCTGTCACTTATGGTTTTTTACGTGCCCTTAGGCACGCGACTTTTCTCTCAGCCCAGTTCCTCAGCCAGGGATATGGTGGGATGTAAATAAAATAATAACTTCTGAGTAAGTCTTTTGTAAACTGTAAAGTTCTTCATGATTATCAGGAATAACTGACATCCCCGCTTAATAGATTAAACCTGCAAGCCAGGGATGTTGAATGAGTGAAGTTTTGCTATTTGCAAAGCTAATAATCCACATAGCCAAGAAAAAAACTCTGCTTTTCTCTTACTGTTTTTTTAAACCATGTGGTACATGGCTAGAATATACCATTAAAGATGTGTGTCTTATTTTACACTCTATGCATATAATCATGAAATAGACACAGTAGTTTGCAACAAGCTGTCACATAGATTATCTCATTAATCAATTACTATATAAGGATTTTTTGGATGGAGGCTATTGTAATAAGTAAACTCATGTCTTTATAGGGCTTATTATCAAAATATCATATTTTTTGTTTTAAAACTGAGAAACACATTAGAAATTAAACTCAATATTTGTTTCCTCCATTGTCTACCTTAGAATTTGCTTAGTATCAACCAATGCATGGTTGATCTGTGCATCAAATACCCCAAGAAACTGCAGCACTGAAACCAATTTCAACCCCACGTGCTTATACATTTGAGACCCATTTTAGCTTCATTGTTGAAATAAAGAAACTATAAATACCACTTTCTAGATGCAGAAAAATTAAAATGATATTAAACTTAAAGTCCAATGGTTCTACATAATATACATTTATTCAACTTCCTTGGGTTTCAACAATAGCTGCAAAGATTAAAGTGATAGATCTTGGTCATAGCAATATTCTAGATTATTCCAAACTCCTAATACAATCTTCTGTTTTGATTTTAAAAGCAAAAATATGCTTATATATATATATATAAAAGAGTTGTGATGTTTCCGTTTGTGGGTCTTAAATCTTCAGGGACACTAATGAAATGTGTATGAAAACATGAGAGAAATCAGGGCCAGTTATCTGTGACAATCCACCCCTAAATGAGCAAATAAATAAATAAATAGATGGATAAATGAGCAAAAAGGAAAAACATAATCTCATTTTCTCAAACCGGTTAAAACAAGTGACATGATGAGAAAAAATGAGACACCAGCAGACCCTGAGCTTTGCCACATTTGCCTAAGCTTGAAAAATCACCTCTTTCATAAAGCAAGAGCAGGCAGACTCTGCGTGCATACCAAGTATACCGGAAATGTGGAAAATGACAAATCTTTCACTCAGAGCCTTGGATGGAGGGAGAGTAAAGGCTTTACAGCTGCCTCCTCACCTGCTTAGGAATGGCTTTCCCTCATGCCCCCCGCCCCTTGCCCCGCAGCCTCTTACAGGCAGTTTGGATGTCCCCTGTACAGCAAGATTGATGGTGTTCAGATCGCAAGCAGCCAATTTCAGTCTCTCAAGAAATAATCCACTACACTGACAGATGAGTGGAATTTGACGTGATGCTCCCCTCGCTCAGACTGCTGCACCTGGATGGCACCAGCCATCCAGGGTCCTTTAGGGGAAATGGTTAGAGATTTGGGCCAATTTCTGCTGTCATAACATGAAATCGAGACCATGTTTTTGTGAGGCTGTGAATTTGTGATCTGTCTTCTCAATGCAGTGGGTTTGTACACAAACAGAATGAGAATATGTTAACTAGAAAACTGACTGATTTTAATGTATTCGCCTGCAGTCCCTAAGTACTTCCTATTTTTCATATTTACAGTATTAGGAATGCACCATTTATTTTCAGTTACTCACTAGTTAAGGAAGATTAAAACAGTCAATCAAATGAAAGTGAATTTTAAAATTACACAAATGAGTAAAATGTGCTATAGATTAACAGATTCATAATTTCAATAATTTAATATTTGACTAGATAAAATTTTTATTTTGGGAATGATGTAGGAAGTTACCATAACAATTTGGGGATTACTTGTGACTCCTTTTTATTTTTTATAATAAAGCTATAGGGTGAAAATTTAATTTAAAAAAGACAGACTAAACAATGAAAACCCAAAAGGTATTGTTTCAGGTAATTAAAATAGCTTCCACTCTTTATAATCACCAGTTTTTGTTGTGTAACAGGTAATAAAAAGATGAATGGTTTTTGCTAAATGTAACTTTCTAATTTAAAATTAATGTTTCCCCTATGGATATATGAATTATGACAGCAATTTTAATGGTTACTTAATTTTGAGTGTGTGTATGGGGAGGTAAGGGGGATGTCCTTGAAACTTAATAAAATGTGGATCATATCAAAATTCTTTAGCAAGAAAAGATCATTGGGATTCTTTAGTAATTTAAAATTATATAATAAATTACATGAGACAGGGAGTTTTAAGTGCCTAATGAATCATTTATTCTCGAGTCACTTCTATTTTATCGACAAGGTGTATGGAAATGATATATAAAAAGATTACTCTGAGTTGTCTATGTAATTTATACTTGACCTGATTATTAAGCAAACTATGTATGTTAGAGGTATTCATTTGTGACTTGATTATTGCATATTGAAGATCATCATCCATTTTAAAGTGTGGTATTTTTGTTAAAACATTAAAAAACATTCTTGTATGGCTTGTACTTATTTTTATCTTACTATTCAATATTACTTTATCGAAAGCCGCTTAAAGAATATGCACTGGAATACCAAGATACGTTACAATAAAGGGTTGTTTTATAACTGTAATATAAAAGAAATTGTGAGAACAACCATGGTTGCATATTGGCTTTTAAAGAATGTGTACCATTGCTAGGTTGCTAAGTGTAGTGAATTGGCCTGAGGATTGGAGCA
The DNA here is from genome assembly GCA_963574415.1 of Tarsius wallacei. Lineage (NCBI taxonomy): Eukaryota > Metazoa > Chordata > Mammalia > Primates > Tarsiidae > Tarsius > Tarsius wallacei. Next base: position 24,102 of record CAUYQG010203508.1, on the reverse strand, counting down.
GACAGGTTGTTATTTGGTGTAAGCTAGTGCTAGTGATAATTCATTGATCATCTGATTGATGATATTGACCTCATCCCAGAGTCAGGGTGCAGCTACAGACATTTGATAAAACCCCATAATATCAAAAACAAGTAGAGATACAAATAAATATTTCCTATTGATCTCAGGAACTTATAAGAGAATTATTACAGCCATTTAAAAAAAACAGTTACTTATGTGAGCTCAAGCCTATGACTTTAACTCCTAGTTAAGGATAATGGATGTTATAACACACTGTAAACAAAAACATTTAGAAATGGCTCAAATCAACATTAGCTTTAATTGTTAATTTCTTAAAGTTCACACAAGATGACAATTTGAACTGCTTTAAAAAACTCTTTGATTTCTAAACTCTGTGTAAAAAAATCTCAGATCTTAACTGTATACATTGGTACACCATTTTTGTTAACAATTTGACAGTATCTCCCAAAATGTAAGATGTGCAAATCCTGAAACAAGAAGTCCATTTCTAGGCATTTATACTAAGAAAATGATTGGACAAAAGTGAAAAGATGTATTTTAAGGTATAGTCATCACAACAATGACTTTAATGGAAAGAAATAGGAGAGGAATTTCATCTCCATCGAGAGAGGATTGTTAACATAAATCAAAGTACAGCCACACAACACGATTTGATGTAGCCATTGCAAAAGAATGCGATTTGTGTACATGTGGAAAAATGCCCATGATACATTGCTGAGTGATGAAAATAAGAAACAGAATACTATGGTTCAAAATAATTCAGGAGAAAAATAATCATATTTGTACATGCATAAAAAATGTCAAAAAAGATATAAACATCCCTTTTCAGTGATAGTTAAGTCTGGTGAGAGGACTGGAATAACTTAAACTTTTAGCTTTCTGTCATTCTTTATTTTTTAGATTTATTTTTGAAATGAGCATATATTGCTTTTTAATAACAAGCTTAAAATAATAGTAATGAGAGAGGTTTAATGATAAAATTAGAAATATATCAAACCATGTTTTTATCTTCAGAAAAAGAAGGGAGGATAAGTAAGAAAATACCATGAAGCCCCTGTTCTTTTAAGGGCCTTAATACAATAAAATGTCTAGGCCAGCATTTCTCAAAATATATTTCATAAAGCACTGCCCCTTGCAAGATGCTGCCTGGGAAAAAAGTGTTGATGGTTGATGATTACAGCTTGGGGAAGCACTCACTGTTTGGTATGTTCTCCTCTTCGAGATTTGTAGTGTTTGCAAGTGTATGAAAGTTTTGGAAAGTTTTCCAGGTAAGAAATCTGATTTTGTTTAACTATAATTTGCCAAACACTTTTTATTTGGGCAACATGTACAGTGCCTATTTATATCACATGCTCTGAGAAGTGTGGGCTGAGATAATTCTAGAATCTTGGGTTATAAATTTTTTTACATTTCTCACTTCTACTACAGTACTTGACAAATAGTGGGTGCTCACAGTATACCTGTTCCATTATAAAGGAAAGAATGAAGGTTCTGGTGGAGTCTTTTTTTTTTTTTTTTTTTTATTTTGAGTCTCACTTTTTATCCCAGGCTGGAGTGCAATAGCACACTCACAGCCGCCCCAGCATCGACCTGCTGGGTTCCAGCGATCCTTCCACCTCAGTCTTCCAAGTAGCTGAAACTACAGGTGTGCACTACCGCTTCCGGCTAAGTTTTGATTTATTGTAGAGACGAGGTCTCACCAAGTTGCCAGGGCTGGTCTCGAACCCGCGGGCTCAGGCAACTGGTGAAATCTTAAACTCTCCCTTAGTTGTTACTACTTGGGTGTGAGTGTTTATATGTGTACATATGGATGTACAAGCATGTGTGTGGTGTGTGTGTGTGCGTGTGTGTGTGTGTGTGTGTGTGTGTGTTTATAATTTGGAGGTATCTCAAATGGAGAGTGATATAAACATTAAATTGTTAGTATAACATATATATTATATATGTGTATATCTTTGTGTAGATATTTGGCTCTATTCAATTTTTGACAGCTATTCCATTAATCAAAATAATTTAGAGAATACACTTACAAATGTAGTAAAAAATTAAATCTCTAACGTTTAGTCGTGGTATGAGGTGTTTTTAATTTTGCCTTTGGGTTTAGAAAATATAGGAATGGTCTTTGAGGGACTTAAGAGAAAGTTTCACTTAGCAAATAGGGAAAGGCCTTTACTGCCAAATCTTTTCGTGTAAAGAGAAAAAGTCTCTTCAGCTTTGTAGCAAAGAGAAAATAACACCAGACAAGCAATTTTTCCTTGCTTTGGGGTAAAAAGAAGATGAATTATTTTGTTAATAATTTGTACAAACTAATTGAATTCCCCGAAGATAATGTTCTCAGAGCACTTAGGGAACTCTCTTGGCCCACTATTTCTTTCTCCTTCCCTGACTTTATAAAAGCTCAGAAAAAAGAAAAGAGATATGATATTATCACAGAGATTTTTCTCTCAGAAGATGAATAGAAATATTGAGTGATCTGCCTACTCACTAAATGGATCCTTCCTTCATGCAGGAAAGGAGTCAAACCACGTCTCACTCAGAATTTGGATGGGAGGAAGCCCTCCTACATCTTCAGGCGTGGCCATTGTTCTACTGATGCAATTACCTGCATTACCTTTACTACACCCTTACTGTAACTTCTTTTCTTGGGTGCATTCATGTCACCCAAGAATAAATCCAAGCTAACTGAGTCTGTATACATACAAAGATTTTTCTTGTTTCCCAGTCTTGTGGATGAAGATCAACTAGGCTTTAGCCAAGCAAAAACTTTATAGCCTCTAAATTTCCAATACTTGTGGGAAAAATAACACATTAAGCCTTTTTCATATCAAATGGTAATGAAGAAGGAGCACCAGAGTAGGAGTCAGAAGTTGGAGCTTTCAGGATCTCACTTAAGTTGTCAAACTGCAAGGCTCCAGATGAGAGAGTTGGAAAGAATAAATAATTTTCATAACTCCAAGGGGGTGATCCCTGTGTTCCACAAACAGTGACATATACTCTGCCAAGTAAGCTTTAATCTGCTTAAGAAACTGATTTATTAATTTTGTCTATTTGATATAGCAAAATGCAATATCTCCTTTGCATAATTTAAAAGTGTTTTGCTAAAACTATTGGAACACTTTCATAGGTAGGCAAGGCAAGGACCTTCACCGACCAGGCAGGTAACACAAATGATGGGCCAGACATCAGGAAATGCTTAAGGCTGTGGCATCTCAAGAGCATATGCACAACTAGAGGGCATAACACATCATCAGCTTCACCTGAGATGATCTCAATATGAGCAAATCGTCTGGTATTTCAAGGCTAGCCGGAAACCTGGAATTTTATGTGTGATTTCTTTTCCTTTTAAATGTCAGGTGCACCAAACAAAACAGACTGAAGGCTGTATCCTACCTGCAGGCTGTCAGTGTATAACCTCAGACAAGATGATCTCCTGCTCTAACATTTTATGATTCTTAATTAATTCATCAAATATCTTTATGCAAGCAGAGGGAGGAGAGAGGGGAGGAAAGTGGGGCCAAAAGGGAATGTTCTATGCACATGTGTCTTAAACTGCTTTAAAATTATGGCCATGTTTTAGTCTTATCCCAAGTGACACCCAACAGGCTAAAACACTATGTCTCTAAGCTAAATGGTATCACTGGAGCTCTGGTAAAGAGAACTTTTATATGATAAAGCCACTGGTCTAATCAGAAGCCTCATTCAAATCTCAGGTAAAAATCAATTAATTTGCCTTTAGACTGATTTAAAAGAAATAGTAATCAGTAAATGCAACAAAACAGAGAGAAGCATCAAACAGCATAGTGACACATATATAAGACTCTTAATTTAATACTTTATTAAAATTCTCAGAATCTAGTCTATGGCCCACCTGTGGGTTTTAAATCTATCTTGAAACCCATGGATTTTTTTTTTGTTCTTTTGGACAAATGATTTACAATTTTACGTATATTTATTTTATATATGAATAAAGGATAATTAGTAAACCAACTGAGTTATCATTCTACTGGAAATGACATAGAGCTAAGGTTTACTGAGCTTCCTTAATTCAAAATTCTACTAAGAAAACTGCCTGCCAGCTTTTGGAACCATTGCAAAGTTTTTACATGCAAAGAATTAGAATTCAAGCAATTTGGGGAAGGGTAATTTGTTATCAGTGTATCATGAGTGTTGTCTTGAGTTGTTAGTGATTTTCAATTGCAGTGTCCTTGTTTTTTAATTATAAATTAGTGTTGGTTTAGTTTCATCATTATCAATTAGGTTTGCTGTCGGCTGTTTGGTTAACCCTATAGTTTGTAATGTTGCATATTTTGGATTTTAAATTTGCTGAAGACTAGACTTTAAGACATTCTTGAATTGTGACTCAGAAAAGATTCATTTATAACCTTATTGCTAAAACATGAACAGTCATGTGCTACGTAACAATGGGCCATTTATATCATGGATTATAGTTCCATAAGATTATAATACTGTATCTTAACCGCACCTTTTCTATGTTTAGATAGGTTTAGATACACAAACACTACTGTGTTACAATCAGCTACAGTATTCACTTCATGATAATTCTGTACAGATTTGAAGCCTAGGAACAATAGACTATGTCATATAGCCTAGGTGTATAGTACCACACCATCTAGGTTTGTGTAAGCACACTCTATGATACACACACCATCAAATCACCTAATGACATGTTTCTCAGAACATATTCTGTTGTTAAGTGACTCATTGACAGATATGCAATCACCCTAATATTTGCTTGTATAGTGACATTGTTTATACATTGCCTGTGAATCTTTGTAACATATTCTCATGGTACATAACATTTCTTTCATTTTTTTGTCCATAGGGCATCATTTTATAATATAAGAACATGTTTATAAATTTCTATTTTGTAAAAATAATTAGTGACTCATAAATATTTCTTTCCAAGTATTTAATACTTAGGAAATTTTTCCATTGGTGGTAGAAATAGGTAGAAATCGGATACTTCCCCTCCTCAGTGTGCTGTGATCAGGAAAGTTTGAACACACTATTCTACAAAGAAATTGTAATTAGAGATCAACCCTTCATAAAACGGTGACTTTAAAATATGTGACATAGCAAAAAATAAAAACAAATAAATAAAGCCTCTATTCTGAAATAAAATAATAAGATATAAGACATGAGGCTGCCCCATTTGGAAGCTTCCCAGATGAGATCTTATTAAAATGAATTGGATTTGTAGCTTCTTACATCTCTTTATCTGATGAACATGCAAGATGCCATGGACTGGACAGGTGCTTGAGAATCTAGGTCACTAGGTGAACATTTGTAGGGCAACATTTTTGACAGCTGCTCCAGGATTGTTTAGAAGTAAGAGCAAATTTATGGCATGCATGTTGCCAATCTCCAGGCTTCTATCTATCACAGACCTAAGTTAATCAATCACAGTGATTGTTCCCACAGAGCCTAAGTGTGATTTCAGAATCTTTCTCAATTCTTCTCCAGGCACTGCCTTTCAGTTGATTGACACTGGCATGCAAGTGGAGAGTTTTTGACATGCTTGATGTGGGTTAATTAGCTAACCATCTCCAGTGTCTCTCTTCTATCCAAAAAATGTATGCCATGAAATTCTTTTCATTAAAAAAGAAGAAAATGAAGCAAATTTTAGTTAAATCATATTTAAATTTAGAAAGCCACATGTATCCAGAAGCTACTGTTTAAAAGAGTGCAGCTTTAAACAATTCTGTTGACATCTGAGAGTTGAAAAGCTTTCTTTGTATTACCTTCAGAAATTTTTTAGTCTTCTCCTTACTCTGCTCTGCCTCTGTGTCTAAGATGCAAAGCTGTCCATGATATGGGCTCTAACTGAACAGGTTTCTGTGTAACTGTAATGCAGAAAGCAATTCATTCTGAGCAGAGAAGATACACACCTTTGAAAGGGGTGATTTTACATTAGGCTTTGAAGGTTAGGTAGGAAGTCAGCTAGAAGGAACAGATTAAGGGATCATTCAACCCGAGGGAATAAAACAAATAAAGACTTAGAGGCAGGCAAGGATGATAGGGTGGGGCAGTCAGTGGACCTGGATGACTGAAGGCCCTGCACTAGTTAGAGAAAATTTTGTATCATTCCAATTAAAGAGTTATAGTTTTGCAATCTCAGGAATCCCTTAGTTAGAGAAAATTTTGTATCATTCCAATTAAAGAGTTATAGTTTTAGTTAGAGAAAATTTTGTATCATTCCAATTAAAGAGCTATAGTTTTGCAATCTCAGGAATCCCTTATCATGTACAGATGGAGAGATAGGTAAGACAAATAGAAAGAGCCCCAGTGCCACAATGAGAGTCTCTATGGAAAGCAGCTCAGCTAATTATCAAAGACACAGTAACCATCTTCTGATCAGACACTCTGAGCCCAGTGAGTCCTTTTATACCTTTGAATTATTGTTCTCTGTGCAATAAAAGACAAAATATGTCATGAGTGTTGATTTTAAGTGTCTGGTTATTACATTAAAGGAAGCTGTGTTTCTCTAACTCAAAGCCTAAGGATGATAATTTTTATTATTAAAATACAACAAATTTGATATTTGATATTCAACAAATTTTTATTGACTACCTAGTAGGCATGGAGAATTACACTTTCCTTGTAGTAACAGAAATTATAGTTTATGATAATCACTGGGTTAACTCACTAGATTTCCTGATAATCACTGGGTTAACTCACCAGATTTTCTCTCCAGATTACAAGCTATGTGAAGGTAAGGAACCCAGCAGCCTGACAATGCCTGAAACAGTATCTGATATACAGTGTGGGCCAAATTTGATTATTCATTCAAATAAATGCTTGAATGAATGATCATGAGTATTTTGTGTATCCTTTAATCCTCATGATAACTTTGTAAGGTAGAACATCTTTCCATGATACCAATAAAGAAAATGTGAAAGAATAAGCCAATTGATTTATTCAAGACCCTCTAACATGGGAGGAAATTTGGGAGTTTTGCTAGCCTCTGAATAATGGCTCAGTTTACTGAGTACCTCCTGTGTGCAAGCCCTGATATGGAGTACTTTTTGGGATATGCTGTTTGGTCTGTACCACAACCCTACATAGTCAGTACTATTATTCCCATTTGTACAAAACATTGTAAAATGTGGATAATACTTACAAAGCTGAGAGGAAAACTTAAGTTGTACATTGATTCTCAGTCAAGTGCTGTTTCCATCACAGCCAAGTACTACTTTTAGGAATATCAGCAAGTGAGTATTGGCCAATTGAAATGATGAAACAAATTTCTATGTTTATGAGCATTGTTTTGCATTAGTCAGTCATTTGTTTCTTGGGCAGTTAGCTTGGTCTATATCATTCAATTGCTTTGAATACTGTGGCTGATTATGCTTAAATCTTAATTTTGCTGTGCAAACAGTACTGGCTGTAAGCATGGTTTTCTTTTTTCTAGATTAACAGCTCCTGATTTTCAAGTTTTTTTTACAATGCTATTGTTTACCAATAAATATGTTTAGACTTTGGAAATCTTTTTGTGCTCCAGGCAGGCAAGCAGCAGCATAGGATAAATCTACATTTATTAGATTCAGTCTTAGTGTAGATATTTTGGTTTACTGAAAAATGAAGTTATAAATCATTCACACTGGAAAAGAATTCTCTCCAACTGCAATTTAACTTTTTGATAAGATTTTTTGGCATTTGTCATGTTGAGACTTTATAAATTATCTACAGTATTGTAAAATGGGTTGACCTTTCTGGTAAGTGATTTGATCATTTGCAGCACTGTCTTTTTGCTAAAATATAGAATTTCCTGTCTTTCAAATAAAATTTGCTAGTTCTGTAGAGCAATAACATGTTAGGTAAAAATTACTTATAAAATTAGACCTGAAATCTCCCTTTCCAAGTCCTGTCATCATCAAAATAAACACCTTTGTTCCAAAAATACTGCCATGGCCAGTGATGGCAAATTTCTGTGACACAGAGCATTCTTCCTATGATTATGCTATTACAGACATTGCTAATTGATTACAGCATGCTTTGCAGTTGGACCCAGATTCAACCTCTGAATCTTTCCGAGCACAGTATCATGCTCTAGTTATTGAGTTATCAAATGAGACAGGAATATTTTCAAAAACAACCACAACAACCCTCTGCAGAACAACCATCATTTAGCACTTAGTATGTGCCACATACTGGACCAAGAATCTTACACGAACTTATTTGTTTAGTTTTAAGATAAAACATGTTGTCAATTCCTGGTCTAGACTATTCTTTCATGTAATTCAATTGTCTCCTCAAAGTAGGCCATGTTATTCATTTACAAATAATGATTGAAATGATTAAGCAAGTTAATACATATAAAGTACTTAAAATGATTCTTGGAACAAGGTAAATATCCCATAAGTGTAGTTTCTACTTACATATTTAGGAATTGAGCAAAGGGTTGATTTGTTTGCAGACCTTTTAGCTGACCTCACCCTCTTTGCCACTGGTGACTCGTGGACTGAGAAGACTGTAAGGATGGAGCGTCTTGGTACCGTAGACAAACCATGACATTGTCCCATCCCTATCCCATCTCTATCATTTTTACATTTATTTGTTCTGAGTGTGGGCAAGTCAGTATAACTCTCCCTGCTTCAGTCATAGAATAGGAATTTCTGTGTATACAACCCCTACCTTGTAGCCTTGCAGACCTGCGTAAGAAATAGAGATGATGTCTGTTCTGTAGATAATAGAGATAATGTGTATACTTACACCTGCCATACAGTAGGTGTTTAGGACATGATACTTATTGTTAAGTAAATATATGAATGTCAGAGCCAAGGTGAGACAGAGAATCTACTTACTACTATTGCATATACTTATAATATTTTGTTGAATAAAAAAGATGCTCGTGGAAATTTTTAAACTTTCACTTACTTATGATCACATTGGAGTCTTCTGATAATAAAATGCATATACTCAACATAGGCAAAAGATAGGGATTTTTATTGTAAATCTCTGTTGTGCAAAGCATAAGAGTTTGTCATGTGTTCTAAGTCAATATGAACAGGTCAATACTTACAGAATCCTTCCCTTCAAAAGCAGGCTGTGTTATATGTAGCTACTGATGAAGGTTCTCTAGTCAAGAATACAGATGCCTATCATAATACTACAAAAATGGGATTGGCAGTAGTGGGACATTGCCAGGGGAGAGGGGAATATAACATCAATAAGGGTGCCTGATCCTAATCCAGGCAAAGTGAGGTCCAAAACATCATCTGTACCTAAACTACTTACGTACCCAATCCTAACTTGAAACTCACAACTTTAAAACAAAACAAACAAACAAAAAAAGATACAGATGCCAACTAATGGGGAAGTTTCACTAATTAACTTAAACAACCGACCAGTAACTCATTAAAGGGAAATAATCCACAAGTTAGCACTGGTGTTTTTTGATTTTCAGACTGGATTATAACTTTATTATAATTCTATTAAAAGAGATATTAGTCAGCTGAAATCCTATACCTTTTATCTATACTGCTTTAGGTACCTTTTCTTTTCATTAATTGTGTTGTTCTTATCATAACCCATTATCTTTTTATCATAGGATCGAATCACTAAAGGAAGAAACCCTGGTATGTACTGAAAAACACAATGGTACCTAAACATTAATTCCAGGGAACCATTTGTGTGTTTCACTGTGCTGTTATGTGTACCCCATATTTTCTACTCTGAATACAAAATGATATCTGTGTGTATTAAAAATTGCCTGAGTAACAAGATGTCTAATATTTTGATCTCTAGCAAGAGAAAATAAAAACCAAAAGAAAAAAAAAGTGCTAATAGTCAGTTTCTTATGTTTTAAGACTCTAGGGAATTTTGAGCTAGTATGAGAGAATAGTCTATATTATTAAAACCATGTATTAAATACATTATAAGATAATGAAAAATTTGCAATTAGTGTTTCAGAGTCTTCTAAGGACTGTATCCAACAGGTACTAGCTTTCTACTGAAGAGGTAAAAAACTTTATAGAAGCTTGCTGAGATCTTTGATCAAACTTTATTATCTCCTTTTTACTGTCCTTATTAACATATTTCAAAAATGCTGTTAAGTATTTCTGGCAAGCAGAGCTTCAGAGTAATTTTACAGTAGTATAAAGGATTTATTAATTATAATCTTTTCATGAGTCTATTTATATTCAATTGTGACATTAATATGTTGCCAAAACAAACTAGAGTTAATTGTATTTAATTAAATTGTTGAAAACAAGTAAGGGTAGTTTATTATTATTATAAGCAGAAAGCCCTATTGATGTACTTGTTTGTGTGAATAAGATCTGGTATAAAGTGCTTTCTACAGGGTATGACATTATTTATCAACAGAAAGCAATATAAAAATGCTAATTCAAGAAAGTTGTCAAAATAAAAGAACATTTGGAGGTGGAGACTTCTAACAGTATTTGTAATCTTATATACAGTGTTAGCTACATAAAGTGGGGTTCTTGACAGGGCAGATATTCTAGTCTTCCTACTATAGCCCCTGGGGAGTTCCAAGACCTTCTATTAATCGCTCTTTCCTCTCTTGGAGGGGTTGTTGGTGGGAAGAAGAGTTTAAGATGAGTTAGGGTTTCCATGAAAAATAATGCTTCAAATAAGACCTGAAGAAGTAGAAATGAAATATACCAAGAGTGCGAGATGGAGTTTGGGTAGCAGAGAATTCCAGTCAAAGATAATAGTATTATCTTTGGTCAGGAGGTAGAAATGGAAGTTACATTAGAACAGTCAGAAGAAGATCAGGGAAAAGGCACTGCTTTGTCTTTGATTAATACATGTAAGTGCTTTGACGTCAACAGGAGGCAGAGTGGAAGCTGATTTTGGAAGTAAAAAATAATTTAGCACTTTTCTCCTTCGGTTGTATCTAAAATTTATATAAACATTAAATTGGGATTTTTATTTTACTTACTATGGCCTGGTACTGTTCTAAGTGCTTCATATTACTTTATTAATATTTATACTTACTACTATGAAGCAGCTGCTCTTGTTTTCTTCTTTCTACTGATGGGAGAAATAAGGCTTAGAAAAGTTAAGTGATTTTCCCAAAGTACACAGCTAGTAGGGGTGAAGTCAGGATTTGAACTAGCATAATTTGGCTCTGTATATCATGCTCTTAAAGAGTATAATACAGGCCAGGTACAGTGGCTCACACCTATAATCCCAGCACTTTGGGAGGCTGAGGTGAAAGGATTGTCTGAGCCCAAGGGTTCAAGACCAGCCTGGGCAACTTGGTGAGGCCTCATCTCTATGATAAATTAAAAAAAATATCAGCCGGGTGTGTTAGTGCACATCTGTAGTTCCAGCTACTTGGAAGTCTGAGGCAGAAGGATCACCTGAGCCAGCAGGCCGAGGCTATGGTGACTGTGGGCATGCCACTGCACTCTAGCCTGCATGACAAGAGTGAGACTCCAACTCAAAAAAAAAAAAAAAGTGCAGCACAGAAACTGCCCCTAGCCTATCTTGTCATACATTTGCTTCCTTCTTAACCCTAGGTTAAGCAAATGTATGACAAGATAGGCTAGGTGATACATGATAAACAGTCACCCCCTAATTTCTATGGTTTAAGACAACAAAAACTTATTTCTTGCTCATGCCACTGTCCAACTGAAGTTGGCTGGGGGCTGTGCACCATATTTTTTTAATCCAGAATTTATAGCAGCATCTATTTGAGGTAGTACTGTTCATCGTGGTAGGTACAAAAAAAGAGTCTTGGAGGTCTGACTTCAAATAAATGTTTTGACTTAGAAGTGTCACAAGTCACTTCTACTCATAACTCATTGGCCAGACTTGGTCATATGGCTCAACCCAATGGGGCCAGGAAGTGCAATTCTACCATGTTCCCAGGAGGCAGACAGTGAAAGATATTTGATGAATAGCATTATGATGGCCACAAAATGCCTTAGTGCTTTGGAAATGATACTTTTTTGCTACAGTGCTCTTCCATTCTTAGATACCCGTGCTTCAATATATTATTTTAGTATTTGAGTAAGACTTTAGAAACTTCAGTTACTCAGTCTACAGAGAAGGTAAAAGTATAGATTTAAAAAGGAGATAATTCACTTGATGAATCAAGAAAACACTGTGACACCAAGCTTGTTTTGTTTCTGTACAGCTGACTTTAGAGTGAATTGTCACATGGCTCAACTCCTTAAGTGAAAGTAAAGCAAAACTTTGAGGATCCTTTTCTCTATTGAGTCTCTTTCTCATAGCAAATACTTAACACTCTCGCTTGCTCACTCTCTCTCCTTCCCTCCCTTCACCCTCTCATTTGTGTGAGTCTAATCTATGAACTGATTCTCAGTTTTAAGAAGAATTGCCACCTGGGAATAAAAGGTCAAAGCATTCAATACTATACTATCTGGGGTGCTGCTGTTTGCTTCAGATGAAACTTTTATAGGGCATACTCAGTAAGTAGGTGATATTTTTATATTATCCTAAGTATTTTTTCTTCTTATTATTTGTATTTCCAGGACTGTGTCTGTTTCTAGTTGGCAAGCAGAGAAATCATTTATGGATCAAACACCCATTTGTCATGGATTAAAACCTGTAGATGCTTTAATGACTGTAGGAGACAAAATCCTGTAAGGGTGGATGCTGACTATGGAAGAAAAAAAAAATTAATGAAGCTAGCAGTGATAGCAGAGAACATTGCTATTTTGGGTGCTAAATGACTTATTCCCAAACCCTAGGAGTATGGTAATATTATTCCTCTCCTCCTTCCTTTAATTAAGCACTCTCATAGTGCATAGTAACCTCAGTTGAAGAAAAGTTGTTTTGGGGAGAGTTAGGCTTCCTGAGAGCTGTTATTTAATGAACAGGGTTTTTCCTCAACAGCTAAAAAATCTGTGTTGATAGGCAGAGCAGAGAAATCTGTAATTCACCATTGTGAGGTTAAAAGAAGAGAAGAAAAAATGTGAAGACTAGCTCGGTCAGCCAATACTTCAATGTGTTACAGATATCATTATCAAGTGCTGCTTTCCTGTGGATGGTTCAGAAATACAGCATTTACATATCAGGTTTATTTTGGTGAAACTGGCATTACTCTCTGACCTCCCACCCTTTAGGCGTGGAATAAACCTGAGGCAATTATTTTGTCAAGAATTTAAAGTACTATCTAGACTATATCTTTGTATACACACACAGACACACACATACACCATACATTGTTTAGGTATTTTAAAATCATATTTCAGTAGTAAAGTGTTGGAAATTACCTTAGCAACCATCTAGACTAAGCTTTCATTGGACACTTCATTTGCTTCAAAACATCCCTTGCCAAGTGGTTGTTGATTCACTGGTTGGACTTTCTGCCACATTGTTTTAGAGCATGCTGAAATTTGGAGTAACTCTTTTTTCTGGTCTAGATAAGAAATTTGTGTGTGTGTGTGTGTTGGAGTCTCACTCTTGCCCAGACTGGAGTGCAGTGGCCGCTCCTGGCCACCGCAGCCTCGACCTGCTGGGCTCCGGCGATCCTTCTGCCTCAGCCTTCCAAGTAGCTGGAACTACAGGCGCACACTACCATGCCCGGCTAATTTTTTGATTTTACTGTGGAGATGAGGTCTTGCCAAGTTGCCCAGGTGGGTCTCGAACCCTCAAACTCAGGCATTCTACTCACCTCGGCCTCCCAAAGCATGGGATTACAGGCTGAGCCACCGAGCCCGGCCTAGATAAAAATTTGTAATCATAAAACAGGTCTTCTCCTGCCCCCAAACTTCTTCCATCCATAGTTTCCTCAATCACAGTGAATGGCAACTCCGTCTTTCCCATTCCTCACATCAAAAACCTTGGAACTGTCCTTAACTAGCTTCTTTTTCCTTGATTTCACATTAAATTGATCAGCAAAGCTATTTTCCCTAACTTCACAATACATCTAGGCTCCAACCTCTTCTCGTCATCCCAGTGCTGTTACCCTGGACTGAGCCCCTACTTCCTCTGAGGTGGAATATGGCAGAAGCCTATGGTGGTTTCCTGCTTTCACCTTCACCCACTATAGTCTAGTCTCTATACAGCAGGCAGATGATAAGGTTAAAAAGTGAGATCTTGTCACTTATCTGTCCAAAACCCTCAGGGGTTTTATATTTCACTCAAGATAAGTGTCAAAGTTCTTACAGAGTGTGTTACACAGTGTGCCCCTCAACTCTTACCCTCATTATCTCTGTGACATCTTTTTTTTTGAGTTGGCATCTCACTCAGTCGCCCAGACTGGAGTGCAGTGGCCGCTCCTGGCCACTGCAGCCTCGACAGGCTGGGCTCCGGCGATCCTTCCGCCTCAGCCTTCCAAGGAACCGGAACTACAGGCGTGCACTACCACGTCCAGCAATTTTTTTTTTTTTATTTATTGTAGAGATGAGGTCTCGCCAAGTTGCCCAGGCGGGTCTCGAACCCGTGGGCTCAGGCAATTCACTCACCTCGGCCTTCCAAAGTGAGGGATTACAGGCTGAGCCACCGAGCCCGGCTGTGACATCTTCTACTATTCTCTTCTTTGCTCACTCTTCTCTGTCCGCACTGGCCTCCTTGCTGTCCTTTCAAAAATGTCTTTGGTCATTGGCTTTTGCTCTTCCTGGAATGCTTTTCCCCAGATATCTGCATGATATGCATTTTTACCTCCTCAAAGTCTCTGCTCAGGTATCCCTCCTCTGTGTGGTCTTCATTGACCACTTTATTTTAATTTCACTCTCCTCTCAGAACTCTACATCTCCCTTATCCTGTTTTCTTCTTTCTAGTAGCATTTGCTGCTTTTTAACTTACTATAATTCACTTAGTTATTAAATTTGTTATTTATCTCCCTTCATTAGAATGTAAGTTCCACAAGGGTAGAGATTTTCATTAGTTTTGATCCATCATACATTACAGGGCAAAAAGAAGGCTCTTAATAAATATGTACTGACTAAATACAAAAAGAAACATTTCAGGATCCCATGAGATAAAAACCATTCCATCTCCTAGCAAATGTAAATATTCACATATTCCCCCACAGTCTTTAGCTTTTTGCTAAAAATGGAATTCCATTCTAGCTGCACTAATTACAGTGGTCCTGGTCCCCTAGACTGCATGTCTCTCTTTTCTTTTCTTTTCTTTTTTTTTTAAATTGAAGTCTCACTCCGTCGCCCAGGCTGGGGTGCTGTGGCACACCCGTGGCTACCTCAGCGCCGACCTGATGGGCTCCTGAAATCCTCCTGCCTCAGCCTTCCAAGAAGCCGGAACTACAGGTGTGTGCTACCACGCCCAGCTAATTTTTGATTTAGTGTAGAGATAAGGTCTCGCCAAGTTGCCTGGGCTGGTCTCAAACCCGTGGGCTCAGGCAATCCACTCACCTCAATATCCCAAGGTACTGGGATTACAGGCTGAGCCACCAAGCCCAGCCTCTTTTCTTTTTAGTTTTTCTTTTTTTTGTTAATTAAAAAAAAAATTCAATATGAGTCTTACTTTGTTGCCCAGGCTGAAGTGCAGTGGTGCGTTCATAGCTCACTGAAATCTCTAACTCCTGGGCTCAAGCAGTCCTTCCACTTCAGCCTCCCAAGTAGCTGGGACTTCAGGCATGTGCCACCATGTTCACTAATATTTTTTAGTTTTTGTAGAGACAGGGGGTCTCACTTTTTTGGCCAGTCTGGTCTCAAGCTCCTGGCCTCAAGTGATCCTCCCTCCTCAGCATCTTGAAGCATTAGGATTACAGGTGTGAGCCACCACAACTCTTTGGTTATGTGAGTGCAGGGGTTGGCCCACAGTCAAATCCTTGTGAGGATGAGGTGACTGGTCCAGCAAGTGGGGAAATGGAATGGGAGGTTTTTTGCCCTCAAACCAGCTTTTATGACTAATGAGAATGCTAAATCATATCCCCACTCAGAAAGTCCATTTTCTCCCATTTTTCTAACAGAAATCCCAATAGCAAGCTACTATGATTTTTCAACACAAAGGAATTTTAAAGAGAAAATGTTCAGATTTAAATGCCCTTTTCTTCTGATGTAATAATAAAATAAAAAACTTGGAGCTTTTGTTACGTACCGAGTCTTACTGTAAGCAATCTCTACGTTATTTAAACTTGACAGTAACCTGAGGATGTAGGAACTTTGATTATCCCAGTTTTTCAGATGAGGAAATATAAAGTAATTTTCCCAATATCATACAGCCAGTAAATGATAGAGGTAAGATTCAAACCAAGGTCATCTCAGTGTAGTCTATGCTCCTAACCACTGCCCTGTACGTTCACTTCTGTATACCTTGTTTCTGAAAAGGAGTGTGTAGTTATCTTGGAATGTTATTCTTAATGAAAGAAAGCAATATTCTCAGACCTCACGTTGAGCAGTTTTCTGAGTGTCTCCTCTAAGACATGGGCTTTTATTAGCTTTTGAGGTAGACTGCTTCAGTATTGGGGAGCTGAATTAGACATTTCTGCCCTGATACTTAGCAGAATCTGAAAGATATTGGGGCTAGGGAAGAACATCTGGATTGTTTCTAACTTTGTGGCAGGTGACAGAGCCCTCCATCTCCCACTGAAGAGCCATTCAGATGTAAAGACAGTCAGCCAGCAGGTTACTCCTGAATCATTCCTTTTCCAGGCTGATTGTCATATGAAATGGTTCCGCTGTGGACTAAGACAGTAGTATCGCTTGTGGAACCCCGATTTTTATTTAAACAACTCAAGGTCACAATAGCTATTTTGGCAGCTGTAGCACCCTGCCAACTCAGATTGAGTCTGCCATCAATGAAAACCCCCGGGTTTCTTTCACATGTGCCACTGTGAAGTCACATCTCCTCAAGTCTCTGTTTTCACAGCTGGCTATTTGGAACCAAGTGTGGACGTTAAATTTGTACCTGTTATTTTCTATCTTGTTAGATTTCAACCTTCATTTCAGCTTTTTGGGAAACTTTTAAAATTCCAATTTTCTTATCTAATATGCTAGAGTTCTCAGCTTAATGTTTTTGAATAAATAAATAAACCTACACATTACAAATGAATAAATTAATTCTTAAATAGGCATTGAGTACTACCATTTTTCAGCAATGGTGATAGCATGCCAACACTTTATCATTTTGTGAATTTAAGGAGGGTTTTAAGCTTCTTTTTATGTATGTGACCTAAGAGTTGGTAATTCAAAAAAATATTATTTGGAAAGACAGACGATCTCTGATAGTTTATTCTAGAGCAGTGTAATTCAATAAAAATATAATGTGAGCTGCATATATACTTTTAAATGTTCTATTAGCCATTTTTTAACAAGTTAAAAAAGAGATGAAATTTAGCAAAATATTATTTTAACATTACATGTCCAAAATAAGATTTTTTAGTTTCCTGTGGCTGCTGTAACAAGTTACCACAAACTGGGTGGCTTAAAACAATAAAAAGAAGTTTCAGATTGAGATGTCAACAGGGCCACTGGAAGCTCTAGGGAAGAGTATCTATCTTCTTTGCATCTTCTAGCTTCTCGTGGCTGTTAGTATTCCTTGACATGAGGCTGCCATGGCACTCCAATCTCTGCCTCCATTGCTACACTGCCTGTTCCTCTTCTGTCTGTCAAATCTCTCTCAGCCTTACTCCTGAAAAGACACTTGTCATTGGATTTAGGCCACCTGGATAATCCAAGATAAGCTCCTTCTCTCAATATGTTTAATCATTTTTTCTCCTATATAAGGTAATATTTATTCATTTATCATTTAAGGGAATATTCGTAGGTTATGGAGACTAGGACATGGACACATTTTTCTGGGGGCCATCAGCTCACTGTAGTTATTGTGTGTACAGGTAATCAATATATGGAATTATTGATGAGATATTTTACTTTTTTTCTGTGCAAAGTCTTTGAAATCTGGTGTGCATTTTATACTGACAGCACATCAATTCAGATACTCAGTTTTCATCAGAAATGCTTGAACTGCATTTAGATTTTATAAAATTTACAGTTGAAAAAAATCGATTCACATACTTGACTTGTTCCAACCATATTTAAACATTTTCCAGTAAGTAAATCAAACATCAGACTCTTAAATTTAAATTAAATAAATTCCTAAAAGTTCTAAATGCATTTCCTTGGTCTCACTAGTTGTATTTCAAGTGCTCAGTAGTCACATGTGGCCAGTGGCTACTGTCATGTACTGCATTGTCATGCAGCCCTAGTCCTCACTTCAATGATCAAATGTTAATTATAATACATGTGTAATATATAAAATATAATAACTGGCGTTCTCTGCTCTGTTAAATAGTGATGACTTATCTCTAAGTAGTGTTAAGTGTGCTAATTTACTCCAAAAGTATTTTGACCAGCTGCAGTGTGCCAAGACCTGGAAATAGGTAGTAAGCAAGATAGACGTGATTCTTCCCTCATGGAGTTTTCTGTATGAACACACTTTGGTTTTCTTACTTTGCCTATGCTCCCATTGTCAGAAGTTTTCACGGGATGATAGATAAATAAACCAACAGGCAGATAAGAAAGGCAGTTTAGTGTGAAGAGATCCTGTGGTCAGAACCGCTGTTGAACCTGGTCTTCAGCTGTTCATCAAGCATGAGCTGAATGCCCTTCCAAATTCCTCTAATTAATTTTTCTTCAGAACATTAACTTGATGTTTTTGTAAGATGAAGAAAGAAGAGAATATACTTAAAATGTCCAGAGAATGAAAATAAATGAAAATAAAATGGATAGCATTATTAATACTGGAAAACGGTAATGTCACATCAGTAAAACAAGTTATAAAGATTAAACACGTTTATGCTTCATCCATTTTTCTTTTTGACAAGCATATACTTAATGGAGTTTTAAGCCACCTTTCTTTAATATAGTGCATTTTGCCTAAGAAGTTTCCCAAATAAGATGCTGATTGTTTGCTCTTCATAGCAAAGTATCCTTTTTAGGAAGAGAAAGGACGCCTCCTTTTTGGTAGTTTTAGAGCGACCAAAAGCTAGCCCACATATAACATTACAAAAGTTTAGATTTAATACCAGAAAGAGTTGCACTAACAAAAAAATATTGTGACTTTTGACACTACACTTGGTCTTAGCCAAAGAGCTGAGAAGTGATTTTTTTAAAAACTGTGACATTTGAAACGGTCAAACTTTCAACTATGTTGCCACTCTTTGGCTGGTATACATCAATTCCAAACTTTGGGATTATTTCCTATCTCAACTCAGAAGTTCTTATTCAGAAACAATTCTCAGCAAATTTTTAGGGGTGTGGGAATCCTTATTTAAGAGCAGAAATCTGCAGGTTTGAGTTGGGAAAGTTTTAACAAATCGTTATTGGAAAAGGATAAATACTCAGTATGAATTGGAGGCTGGAATTATCCACATTGAGAGATTGTTGTTGAAATAATTTCCTTGTGGGATGTCTGGTGACCAATTTTTAATCCCACTTGGATTCTCATTTCATTTCATAAGCATTTATGTGGAATGCAGTGGTATCACTGATAGGTGCCGAAGGAGAAGATGAATCAAAGGAGACTTTATCACCAAAGCACTATGAAATAGTGGGTGGTGCTCACAAATGAAAAATAATACAAGACAAGAAAAAAGTAAGTGCAAAAGAAAGGTGTGGGGAAGAAGAAAGAGTAATACTTCTAACGTAGAAGAATTGAGGAAGACCTCGTTTGTGGAGCAGATGACACAGGAGTGATCCCTGAAGAGAGATGAAAATAGTCGTTTCCTTCTGTGGAGTTCCTTCTGTGTGTCAGTCTTGCCACACATCCTGAAGCCTAGCAGAGTGGCCAGTGATTAAAAGGCATGGTGAATGAATAGAACAAGCAGTTTTAAAAGTTTTATTTAAGAAATGTTAGATTTCACGGTATAAACTTCCATCCCAAATAACCTTGAGCTATACTATTTAAGTCACAAGGTTATATTGGATGACTTGTATCTTCTATTATCTTTCCCGTGGTTTCTATTTTCTGTTATAATCTAAATACTGCTTGAATCATATCCTATTGTGATAAACCAAGCCAGAATCATGGGAACATGATTTTTATACTTAATCGCTAAATTATACCATTTGAATCTTCTTACAGATTTTCCTTCTCTAAGCTGCAAGGTTTATTTACTTATTTACTTATTGACACATCAAAATCTGAGTCTTGATATTTCTCTTTTCTCTGAGATTTCTTTGTGGTCTTAATCTTAAGCCTCATGCAGGTATCTTCATGTCTTCTCTGTTTTGGGTCTGGGCAGTCTCAACTTTGCAGAATAAACCAAAATTTTATATGGTCTATATGAGTTGCAGCTATCAACATACTTAAAAAAACAAACAAACCTGGCAAGACCTTGTCTCTACAATAAATAAAAGATAGCTGAGTGTGGTAGCATACGCCTGTAGTTCCAGCTACTTGGAAGGCTGAGCCAGAAGGATCGCCAGAGCCCAGCAGGTCGAGGCTGCAGTGGCTTGAGCATGCCACTGCACTCCAGCCTGGGCAGCAGAGTGAGACTCCAACTCAAAACAAACAAGCAAACAAGCAAACAAACAAACAAACAAAAAACAGTATCCTAGAAGGTAGATAAACATTTGCACTAAAATGCAGAGAGGGAATGTTCAAGAAGATGTACTATAATTATTAAATATTGGCATTTTGTTCTTATTTTGATCTCTTATTATTTCTCTCCTTTTTCCTTCTGTCCTTGTGCTACATAAGTTTGGAGCATCCAGCGTCCACCCAATAACCCACTAACACATCCAAAAGTAACACTCATCTGATGAGGTTTATTAGTTGCAGCTATCAACATACTTTAAATGCCCACTTTTCTGGAAGAAAAGTGGGCATTTGCTGACAGAGGTAGTACGAGAGGAATTGCACCTTATGATGTGGAGTGAGAATTTCCTAAAACTTTCCTGTCCATAACTCAGCCTCAGCCCTCCTGGCAGTGGCCTGTATCATTCATTATTCATGTTCTTCCAGACCCAAAACTACTCTTTTCCCATTGTCTAGCTCCACTTCCATTCTACTCCTTTTTCTCTAAGGTTCTGCTTCTTCCTTTCCACATCGCCCTATTTCCTTCAGTAGAACCCCAAGCTATTTCTTAAGCACAGAAATCTGTTCCTCTTGAACTCAGTACTCATGCCGCCCTCCCAGGAAAACAAAATAATCTTCCTCAGGATCCACAGACCCAAGAACTTGGAAGAAATGTTAAAACTTGTAAATTAATATTTGCTCTTGTTGTTATTCCTGCTTCTCCTCCTCAACCTTGTTCCTTCTCTTGTCCCGTCCCAATTCTTCATTCCCTTCCTAAGTGTAATAAAATTAAGTCAGAGGAAAGAACCTTTATATATAAATGGTTGATAGAAAATATATATATACTCAGTCATTTAGGAAGGCAATGCCTAGTTGTGAAACACTTTTACAATAATGAAAAGGTGGTCAGATTGCCTTCAGTTTTCAACAAAAATTAGATAATATCTCTTGTAATTTTCCACATTTTTCCAATGACCTAGTTGCTCTTCCATTGTATAAAAGTGGGGATTCACAGTTTTCTGTATCTGAGCTTTCATACTCACTTCCTTTTCTGCCAACTTGCTCAGCTGTTCCAACCTTCACCTTCTCCCTGTCCTCACAGTTGGGGATTGTACTTTGACTTTCAACACCTGACATATCTGGAACAATCTACCTTAAAGTCATTCATCTTTATATCTTTCTTTTAGCAGCATTGAACTGCTAGGGCTGTACTTTTTAGTTTTATTTTTTGTGTTTTTTTAAGGTATCTGCAATGCAATCATTTAGCTCCTGACATTGATATTTACTTTGCATTCTATGTTAGACATTTATTTTTAAAATAAGAACATTCTCCATCCAATTCCAATACCCCCTCTGAGAGCATGGCACTTTTACATGCGTATAAACCAATATGATATGACAGATATCTGTTTATGATTTACTGGATTAAATCTATGCTGGCCATTTCCATATTGAAGAATAGATAGAATGAAAAAAATTAGCATAAACTGTTTTTAAAAGTAGGCAGTATTCTTTTCTGAAAAAGTGGAATTGGAATGTATGTTTTTTTCTGCCAAAAATCTTTATTAGAGAACATCTTTATCAGCTTATGAATGCTGGAAACTATAGTGTACAAGCTTTCTTGGGTTAAATATGATAAATAAATAGACATCATCATTTGGTTTCCATATCATCTTTCAGTGAGGAGTGTGGTGTACTTTCCAGATCAGTCCATTTGGAAGACATATGGACAGGTGACTGTATCACTGTAAAATAAATGAGAATATGATTATACTAGAGAGGAGTAAAGCAATGTGGTCAGGAGCAAAGATCACTGTAAAATGACTCTTCATTTTTGGCTGACAAATCACAGTCAGTGGTACCTTCTGTAGGTACAGCACTGCCTACTTGCTAACTGATAACTACCTCTGGTGTCCATGACCTAAATTATAGATTGGCCCAAGAAAACAGTACCTTGAGCTTATCCAAAAATTGAGCCATGTGATTTTAGCATGAAAAGAGACTTAGATCTCCTGGAATACTTCCTTCACTTGATATATGATGATGTTAATTGTAGTGATGATAACAAAATTAAATATAATAACAGCAAACATGAAACACTCATGCTCCAGGCATCACTCTTCTTACTTGTCTAAATTCCCTTAATCCTTACCGTACACCTACTGTTAATGGTACTACTGTTCAAGTAATATTATGGCTGATGTCATTTTACTTAAGAGGAACCTGCAACACAGGGCTTCATAGTTTGTCCAGTAATGTCACACACTTAACGCATAGGGGAGTGGGATTTGAGCCCACGCAATCTGATTCCAAACTCTATACTCCTAAACATTACCTTAAATGGACTCTATTCTGACCTCACTTATTGCAAAAACTCTAGAAGAGTTTCTTTACAAAATGGTGATTTCTGTTTCTAGTTCTGGTCTTCATTCAGTGGACAGTGAGGAAGTTGCTATTATCCCTTCATGTCCTGGCTTGTTGAGTGGGAACATTTTCTGTTTCATAATGTAAGCCTCAGGCTCTTCTGTCCCACTCCCCTGTGCTCTACGTATGTTACTGGGTAAGTTATGGAGCACTGTGTTGCAGGCTCCTCTTAAGTAAAATGACATCAGCCATAGTGGTACCTAAACAGTAGTACCATAAACAGTAGGTGTATAGTAAAGATTAAATGAATTTAGACAAGTAAGGAGACTAGAGCAGTGCCTGGAACATAAAGAGTGTTTCATATTTGCTGTTATTATATTTAATTTTATCATCACTACCATTAACATCATCTTATATTAAGTGAAGGAAGTATTACAGGAGATCTAAGTCTCCCTTCGTGCTAAAATCACAAATTTAGGAGAAAGAGACAGGGAACACTATAGGTTGGTGAGGACGGGTATTCTGAATACATGAGCAGGCAAATGTCTGATGCTTTCTTAGAAAGGGGAAATTTAAAAAATTCCACATTCCAAAGCAGGTGTATTATCTCTATTCCTTATTGGTTAGACATCCATTCTCATAGTGGTGCCCAGGATGGAGGCATCTTTGGGCTTGGTCATAAGTTCTGTTTATTTCTGCCTGAAGATTATGCCTTTCAGTCACCCAACACTTACAGATAAGGCTGCTGATATAGTGGACTCTTACATTTCCCCTATTTCACTGTGATACTACCTTGGTCTTTTAAAAAATATCACTAATTGTAATTCCTTTCCCTCATCTTGCCTCATCTCAGATAGAGATTTAAGAAACCAAGCATCCTTTTGATTTATGGTCTATAATTAGACCCTTATTCCCAGAGATCTGTGGCCCAGTCCAGCCTGTGGTCCTATCAGCCCAGTGACTGTTATTTCTTACATGCAGTGTCGAGGCACTTCTCACTTAGCACAAACCTTCTATTTCACCAATAATCATGTACTCTCCTTAAACTCAGCACTCTGTATATATTTCATCATACTGTTCTTTATGCTAATGAAATATTTAATATATTTGGTTTAAAAAGCTCTCATTTTTTTTTTTTTTGAGTTGGAGTCTCACTCTGTCACCCAGACTGGAGTGCAGTGGCCGCTCCCGGCCACCGCAGCCTCGACCTGCTGGGCTCTGGCGATCCTTCTGCCTCAGCCTTCCAAGTAGCTGGAATTACAGGCGCGCGCTACC
>CAUYQG010203506.1:0-13303 GCA_963574415.1 Tarsius wallacei | reverse complement strand
CAAATTCGACTTGACAAACGAAGCTAGCATTTTGTTTGCTCTGCAGCTTTGCCAGCATCCCATTCTCTTCAGGATGGTTTTAAAAATTGTTATTTAGCTGAATGTAAACGTTACTTTGGGCAGCAGACAGCAGACCCTCTCACTGTGGCCCCGTCCATTGTGCTCTTCACAACATATCTTTCCTTTAATAAATCTACCTTTCCTAGTTCAAATAAATAAGTAAATGTTCCTTTGATTTTCTTTTTCTTAAATTTTCTGGATTTATGGCCAGGCATGGTGGCTCACGCCTGTAATCCCACTTCTTTGGGATGGAGAGATGGGAGGGTTGCCTGAGTCCAGGAGTATAAGACCAGCCTGGGCAACATAGCAAAACCTCATCTTTTCAAAAAATAAAAAAAAAATTAGCTGGACGTGGTGATGTGCACCTGTAGTCCCAGCTCCTTGGGAGGGTGAGGTGGAAGGATTGCCTGAGCCCAGGAGGCTGAGGCTGCGGTGAGCCATGATCAGAACATTGCACTCCAGCCTGGGTGACAGAGTGAGATCTTGACTCAAAAAAAATTTTTTTTTCTTCAGAATTTACTCTAAATAAGAATACAAGAAGCCTGGCAAACATAAAGCACGGTAAGAACTGGCCATAATCATGTACCTACTTTCTATGTTATTTACAGTAGCAAAACTAATCATTTGAGTTTGTGATCTGCTATCGAGCAGATTTTTACTACCACAACATACTATATCCTTTTTTTTTTGTAATTCTAGAATTGTTTCTAAAAATAACTTCCTAAATAGTGTTTTTACAAGGACTTAAACTGCTTCCTACCTTTTAATGTTTCACTTTCTCTGATAAGAAAAGCTCCAGCGCTGTTCCCCGGTGCTAAAAGCTGCCTTTCTGCATCCTTCCTGGTTATATCCTTGAAAAACCACCTGGGAAGACATTTGAACATTTCAGGTGTATTATGTTCCAAGCCAAGAAAAAGACGAAGAACATCAAGAAATCCAGTGCAGTAAAACAAAACCATAGACGATGACAACATATAAGGACTCACTCTTCCGTTTCTAAGGTGTTGACTTTGGCCACATAGTTGCTAGGGATGAAGCCTTCTCTCTTTGTTGAAAGAGACTTAGCTTTCCACCACTCTCCATGCCTGGAATAGAAATACACAGCAAAAAGAAGCTCAAGAATTACTTATTCTATGCATGCCTCAAAATGCACATGCACTGCATAAATATGTATAAGAATTATGTATCAATAAAAAATTTAAATGCGTTTGAAAGCATAGAGTTATCATATGACCCAGCAATTCCACTCCACAACGTATACTCAAGAGAAAAACATATGTCTCTGCAAAAACTTGAGCACAAATGTTCACAGCAGAATTATTCATAAAAGCCAAAAAGTAGAAACAACCCAAATGTCTACCAGCAAATGAATGACTAAATAAATTTGGCAAATCCAATGAACTATTATTCAGCAGTAAAAAGGAATAAAGTACAGACACAGACTACAACGTGGATAAGCCTTGCAAACATCATACAAAGTGAAAGGAATCACTCAAAAAGACCACATGCTGTATGATCCCATTTAGATAAAATGTTCAGAATAGACTGATATTTAGAGATTAAAAGTAGATTAGTGGTTTCCTGAGGCTGGAGAGACTGGGGGATGATGGCTCGGGGGTGCAGGGTTTCTTTTTGGGGTGTTGAAAATATTCTAAAACACTGTGGTGATGGCTGCACGATTCTGTGAATATACTGAAGACCACTGAATTGCACATCTTAAATGGGCGAATTGCATGGTATTGTTAATTCTCAATAAAGCTATTAAAAAGAGAGAAAAAGGATGCGAGAAGAGAAATGATAGATGTTTGAGGCGATAGAGATGCTAATTACTCTGATTTGATCATTACACATTGGATACATGTCTAGAAATATTACTCTGTATCCCCGTCAACTAAAAAGGAAAAAAAGTGTCTATAAACAAGACTTATGAGCTATAACAACAATTGATTAAGGTGTTTATTTTGGGAGGTGAGTAAAGAATGTCCCTGGAACCCCAGAATCCAGCGAGAAAATGCACTCCTCTTGATGAACAAAAGTACATTTAGAGACTGAAGCAAAAGAAACCAGCCTTACAATTAAAGTGTGTTCACTGTGCTCAGTGCTGCTCAAACAGGAGTGGGTAAAAATGGTTCCTATCTCACAGGAGCAAAACTTGTCTCTCTCCCCCAGGATAGCTACAGAATGCTTTAGGAGGATCTTTACAGAAATGGAAGTCAAGGGACTAATGGGTCATAGTTCATAGATTACAAACGCCTTTGTTCAAACATCTAGTTACCACAGAGATGGATGCGATGGAAAAAAAGAAGCCATAAAACCGCAAGCAGGTAAGCGTCATCACCATGCTGAAGCCCTCAACAAGAAGGCAGGCATGGAGCCAGGAAGGAGGCTGGGCCAGCACCAGAAGGAGCAGATGAGCCGGTGACCAGGGAAGGTCCCTGTGAGCCTTACCCACGCTCCTCCACAAATTCCACGGGTGGACGGGATCCTTGTCCACAAGACACGAAGGGTAACCACAACTAACACCTACGCCATATTTATACACACACGTGCTCACATCAACCCCACAACATTGGTACTGTTGTCCCCGTTTTATAAGTGAAGAAACCAAGGCGTACAGTTTCAATGCCCCATCAAGGTCACACGGCTATCAAATGACAGAGCCAGGATTAGGTTCAAGTTCATGATCAACCCATAAGCAACACTGTTCTCAACACGGAACACCTTATCCCTGATGGGGGGGGTCTCCTTCTTCTAACCATGCATGGCAGGTTAGAGTGACACTTCATGCAAGATTAGTTAAAAAAAAACAAGCTAGAATTAAAATATTTGAAGTTCTTTATTCTTAGGACCGTCCTGCACCCCTGTGGTCTGACAAGGCCACACGTCTGTGAGTCAGCATGGAGGGGGTCGAGAAGTTGACAACACCCAAGGCCTTCACAGAAGCATGGAAGCATCTGAACAGGGACTTTTCCAACATGGCCAAAATAGGCCCGTACCCTTAGAGCTCAACCAGGCTGGGCCTATAAACCCAGTCTGAAACTGAGTAACATAACAAAATAAAAATGACATTTTTAAAAACACGCAGGCCAGGCTCGGTGGCTCAGCCTATAATCCCAGCACTTTGGGAGGCCGAGGCGAGTGGGTGCCTGAGTCTGTGGGTTTGAGACCTGCCCTGGCAACCTGGCGAGACCTCGTCTCTACAATAAGTCAAAAAATTAGCTGGGTGTGGTAGTACACGCCTGTAGGTCTGACTCCTTGGAAGGCAGAGGCGGAAGGATCGCTGGAGCCCAGCAGGTCAACGCTGGGGTGACCATGAGCACGCCACTGCACTCTAGGCTGGGAGACAGAGTGAGACTGCAACTCAAAAAAAAAAAAACATGCAAATGCCACACAGACCCAGGCTTCTTTAGGTAGCACCGTTGGATAAAGGAAGACCCTAGCTTGTCTTAAAAGGAACACCTCCTAGAGAGTGCTCATCGCCAGACTTGAAAGGAAAATTCCTTTGGCCTTACTCCTTTCGCTGCCGAAGTCCTACTGACCGCAAAGAGGCTTGGAGGCCTCACGCCACTGCAGGAAGAGGGTCTGGCTGAAACGAAATAAGCGTACAGCCTGCAGGACTCAGAGGCCTGTGAAAAGGAGCAGTGCCACAGCATGCTGGGAACACTTACTCCTCCAAGACTTTCATCTTCTCTCCTTTCTTGAAGGACAAGTCATCCGGGTGGATGCCATCATAGGGGTACAAGGCCACCACAATGTCTCCTTGCTCCTCCGGATCTAAAAATGAACACAGGGGAACGAATACCTGTAAGAATCCATCAGCAGAAATGATCTAACAAATCCTTGTGGGGCCCAGAGGATAAGATGAGGCACTAAGTAAGAGAGGGCAGCTGGAATAAGGACGTGTGCCTCCTACCTGGTGGGCTCAGGGTCTACATGGTCTCCAGAAAGTAACACGCTGGAGGCACTGTGTACCGTATTTGTCATCGTTAGCCATATAAACCCACAACTAGGATTCTAACTCTATTTAAGAAATGATACGGCCATGTTCATAGCAGCGCTATTCACAACAGCCAAAAGGTGGAAATAATCCAAGCGTCCGTCAGAGGATGAATGGTTCAACAAAACGTGGTGTCCGCACACAGTGAAATATTATTCAGCCTTAAGAAGGAGTGAACTTCTGGCACCTGCTACAACACGGGTGAACCTTGAGAACATTATGCTAAGTGAAATCAGTCCATGACAAAAAGGCACATACAGAATGACTCCACTTACAGGAAGTACACAGAGTAGCCAAATTCAAAGAGACAGAAAGTAGGACATTGGTTGTTGGGTGGGGTGGAGTGGAGACATTGCTTAAAGGGGGAAGATAAAAAGTTCTGGAGATGATGGTGGTACGGTTGCACAACAATGCAAATGCCACTGAAATGTACACTTTAAATGGTTAATATGGCAAATTTTATGCTATAGATATTTTCCTACAATTAAAAAAAAATCTAGGATGACTACTTTATAGAAGCCCTAACAGGAAAGAAAACAAAAAATCTAACCATGTGGCTATGCAAACATACCTTTAGTTTGAAACCTCTGTCCAGGTAAAAGCTGAGATTCTGGAACCTACGAGAGAGTAATTGTTAGGAAAAAAAAAGTCACGCATGGTTTTTCTTACTCACATTCATGTTGTATATCATGTTTGTAGTGGTAGCAGACGGTGTTTGTATTTGGCAATTTATTAAGCTGGAAGGAATAGGAGGAATACAGAGAGAAAAATCTGTGGAGCTACATTCGACTGACAAACTCAGGGACATGGCTCTCGTCATTTCTCTGGGGTAGTAGGGAGCAGGCAGTGGCTGCTGGGTGCTCACCCCATTGCAATTCCCCCCCTTATTTGGTAACAGAACCTTAATATTATTTGGGGTAGCAATCTGCCCAGCTCAGTGACTATACTTCCAAACTCTCTGGTCCCCTAGGAGGTATGGGAGGAAATGTATCTGTTAGCAAAATGGTTGTGTGGGGCTTTGCTGAAGTCACTCCTCTTCCCTTGCTTCCTTCTCTCTGCCTAGAAACAAGTGAAGGCTGAAGTCCCAGCAGCCATGGAAACCAAATACCAGGGGCAGGAAGATGAAAGACGGAAGTGGCTGGGCCTGGTGACTTGACAGAATTACCACCTCAGCCCAGGACTGCCCATCCCAGATTTCCTAGGCGTTTAAAAAATGCTTGGTTGGGGTTCTGTTACTGGCAGTGGAGAACAAGTCCTAATGATCCAGGCTTTCTCGGGCCAACCTTGACTCCATCACGGGGACAGATGGCACCCCTGATATTTTAGTTGAGAGGTGAATGATTGGGAAGGTCTGATGGCACAAAAGGCCCCCTCAGTTACCCTTCAAATCAAATTCCTTTTTCTCACAGTGACCTGAGAGGCCACGTGAGGGCTCAGAGTCTCTTGTAAGGATGGTGCTATCAGAGGCCTACACTGCAAACCATGTAACATTTGTTTCTCTTTGATTAAAGTGACTTCATAGAATAGGACCAAAATGGTTTGTACTACAATGTAAACTTCTGATGAAAGTCAGCCCATAAAATCTTCAATTCAAGGGGAGGGAGAGTTGGAAATTATTAGACTGTAGTATCAGAAAACCCATGGGTCCATTCTGTCCTTCAAAACTTGCTTCAAGAAGTTTTATACTGATTTTTAGTCATTCAGATTTGCATAATTAGGATACACGATTTATTTTATATGATTTAGAGGGCATAATTAACAGATGAGAAACTAACTAAATAATTCTGAAAGCAGGAAGCTGATTTTTAAATATCAAAGAGCCCTTAATTCCCAAATGTTTAATTCACTTTTTATAAGACCAAAATCCATATATGTGACCCATAACAACACACTAGATTTTTCCTCAAAATGGCTTTTTTTGGAGTGTTGTTGAATTTGCTTCCACTCTACTTTACTCTTACCAAATTTCCCTTGTAGTCAATCCATGGCATGCATTTTGGCACACCTGGCCAGGGCAGAGAGTGCTATTTATGGCCATGGAAGAAAGCCAGGCTAACTGGCTCATGAAGTGAGGGCATCTGTGACCACAGAAGGCACAAACTACAATACTTATGATATACATGAGGGAATTGAAAGATTTCAAACCTGCTGACTACTTCTGCTTTCTAATTTGATTTTTAATCTCCTTTGCTCTGAACGAGAAAAAAAATTGTCTAAGTTTGTACTGTACTCCTTTGCTTTGCTTTCCTGAATAAAGAGCATATTCATTCATTATTTAAAAGCAAAATAATTTGAGTTTTAAAGCATGAAAAATCTGCAGTATGTGGTACCAGAAAAAAAAACCAGATTTTTAAAATGAGAACTTTGTAGTCTATAAGAAAACTATTCCTCTTATTTTACTTTCTGTGAGTCATATTTATATATGTTCTTTATTTGTACCTACTTATGTAACAGGTCTTTACATTTTATATTTATATGTGTTATCACTGGATCATTGAAACAATCAATTATCTTATATACTTTGAGGATATATATTTCTATATAAAAAATTACATTGTTAAATTTGTCTATCCAGGATCACCACATGACAATTTAATAGCCTAATACATTCACTCTCCATCACCACTTCTGCTTAAGAAGACCAGTTCTGACTTATCAGCCTCAGCGATGACATGTGACTTTGCTATGTAGTGGATGTGACCTACCTGCAGGATAATGGGGAGGGGCTGGAGGGAAGGCAGCCAAAAGGGCTCAATAACAAGAATGCATTTCTAAAATGCCAAGGCACTTAAAAACATGTCAAACCAGAGAAAATGGAAAATTCTTCATACAGGCATTGGGGCTAACCTGGAATAAGCTGCTTCCAGGTTAAATGCTGAGTAACTTCATAAAAACTAGGCTATGAGAGAATATATATACACATACACACACATATATAGTGAAAGAATACACATATTCAAAAGATTTAGATCTGAAATCAAGTGGATTTGAAGTTGTAATTATCCAAAGCTTTGTTCTTCCTTTCCACGAAATGTGATTTTCGTTCTTTCTTTACTGTTTCCCAAATGCATCACATAGCACATTGTTCATTCACATAAAATTTCTAATGCAGAATTTGTTTGCAGTTAGGAGGCAGAATTAGATGCGTTTTTTCTTAATATTTTAATTCACTAAAATAAGTTATGACAATTTCAGGATCTGTACTGTTTTGATATAACTGAAGAAATGACAAGATGAGATAACGTATGAGACACCATAAGACATATTAGTGCCTATTTGAGCTCCTGACTTGCTTTTGCTTCCAGACCACCACTGTGCTAATCTCACTATCTCTCCAAAGTCACACAAGCCTATACACACACACACACACACACACACACACACACACACACACGTAGGGTCTTAGCGCTAGGGTCTTTGCACCAATAGTATGAAAGATGATTTTCTCCACACAAAGAATATGACCAAGGACCCCTTTATTGCACAATAAGTGGCCTAGTTTTCCCTAAAATGTTTACAAATCTTCAAAGGATTAAGTTACAGAGCACACCAAAAATTATTTGAGGCCCAAGGAATCAATGTGATGTCTCTGCATGCACATATTACAGATCGGTGTTTAAACTATGCAGCCATGCTTTGATCCTGCTGTGGGAATTCTCCCCTGAGACTATCTACTTACTGGCCTTTGCTGTTTATTGGACGTTGGATCTCTCACATAAATAGTTCGGTCAGTATTACGTACTGGTTGAGTCTTCAAATCTACTCCGTCGTCATTCAGATTGTCTTTCCTTTTTGATTTTATACATCCCATATTTCCTGTTGGAATATAAAAGCAATGACATTGTTTTACCATTCCAGAGCAGGCTCTAAGCCACCAAAGTTTCTCCATTAAAGAAGAGTAAAAGGAGCATACTTTTATCCTTTATCACACATAGATGAATAAACTCAAATGTGGGTACTGCTCACAAACAGGTTTCTTGTTCATTCATTCATCCAACAAACACAAATTGGGCATTCATTTTAAGTCAGCCGGACATAATTCCTGCTCTAAATGTACTCACATTCTTGTATCAATAGTGAAGATGTGTGAAGTCTCAGTGACAAAGGATGCACGGACCCTAAGAAAGAACATCTAACTTAGGCAATAGAAAAAAAGACGTCGACAGGAAAAGCTCCCCGAAGGAAATGTGACAACATGGGAGGGATGTCAGCCGGACTGCAGAGTCAGTAAAGGATTTCAGGAAGAAGGAATTTCACAGTAACCTCAAGAGGACATGGCACTTTCCTAGAGTCAGATCAACCAGGTTCCTCCAAGAACCAGCTCTGTGACACTAAGCACTATAGTCAAGAAGCAGGTAGTCAGGGCTGGAGAAGGAGGCACACACTGACTGCAATGCTGTCTTTTGTTTTTTTGTTTTCCCTGAAAACAAGTGATTCACCCAATCAGCAGTGCGCAAGGTGAAGTTAGGGGGCTGGAGGCTTCAAGGGCAGGTGGGATTAAGAACTAGAATGTATAGAATCTGGCTCCAACTAAACACGGCCGGTGCCTAGGAAGATGGTGGTGGCCTTCACCAAGGCTGGAAATAAAGGTGGAGCACAAGTGTGGGAGACAAGATGCTTGTGGGCACATCCAGGTGGTCAAATCCAGTAGGGGTACCCAGTCAGATATTTGAGCCTGGAAACCAGGAGAGGTGGTGGCATTAAAGGCAAAATGATGGCCTCCACAAGCCGTATTTCCAGATAGGACTGCAGAGAAAAGCCAACCACCTGGCGAGGAGGGAGTGTGCTTGACCAGTGTAGAATGACACCATTCATCTAAATGCTAACACTGTCATTCAGTGATTCGATTCATACTAGGATGAGCAGAGCACTATACACAGCAGTCCAAAAAGATGACTCTGAACATTTGAATCAGGTAGGATTCTTGCCTTACAGTATAGTCTCGGGGTCAAAAATAAAACAAATTTTATTATGAGCTCCATTAAAAGATGCTTTTCTTTCTTTTTTTTTTTTTCAATTGGAATCTCACTCTGTCATCCAGGCCTGGCACGCTCACAGCCACCGCAGACTCAGCCTGCTTGGTTCAGGTGATCCTTCTACCTCAGCCTTCCAAGTAGCTGGAACTACAGGCATGCGCCACCATGCCCGGCTAATTTTTTGATTTATTGTGGAGATGGGGTCTCACCAAGTTGCCCAGGCTGGTCTCAAACCCCTGGGCTCAGGCAATCCTCTCGCCTCGGCCTCCCAAAGTGCTGGGATTACAGGTGTGAGCCACTGCGCCCGGCCTAAAAGATGCTTTTCACAGAACGGATTCTCTGGACACGTTCCAGGAAAGTCCTTTGGGGTCCAGTGGAGGCACGGTGCTCCCGTGTGATCTGTGTAATTCTGAAGCACTGCGAAACTGGGGGGCCACTGCTGAGAGTTAATTTTAGAGGAAGAAGAGATGACTTCCAGTTTGGGGAAGGGAGATGGTGCAAATTAGGCAATACCTCACAGGGGAGAAATTGTTCTAAGAAGCCTCAAGGCTCTTCTCGGAACCCTCCCCTCCCCACAGCACGGCTGCCAGAAGCCCATCTCTGCCTACCATCCTGCAGGCTTCCCGTTGCTCTGGGAACCCCAGCTTGTTTATAGTTTCATTAGTTGAGGTACAAAGCCCCTGAAGGACAGCCACACCTCCTTCTGAAACTAGTGAGCTGTAGTTCCCAAAATAAAGGGGAAGCAAGTACTTCTTTGATTCAAAACAGCACATTTTTTCATTTACTAAAGTTTCTGAAATGAAGAGGGGTTTAGAGTTGATCTGTAAATAGGCATGTGATTTTTTTTTTTGCCAGTCTCCCCGACACTCCCCTGCCCAAAAAAGCTGTGTTTAACGAGTCAGCCCTTGAAATGTTGCTTCATAAATGAGCAAATACGGTACTAGGAAAGCTCCCAGCAGCGGGGACCCCTGAGCACACAGCAAGCCCCCCCTGGGGGGGGGAGGAAGAGCCCTGGGTAGTCCTGACGGACCCACTGCGCACCCCTGCCTTTCACCCCAGCCCTTCCCAGGGCCCCGCCCCCATCCAGCTTCCGCCCTGCATAGATGAGAGTCCTGACCCAGTCACTCTGTGACCAGGGCACAGAGAACTCTCCATCCCCACTATCCACTATGCAGGAGACTCCCTCCTAGTTTGCCTGGTGACCCCGAGGCTCCCAGGCCACTGAAAATAGCACTCCCCACCCCTTCACAATTAACACCCTTGTCTTGTGACCACCTACACTCCATTACACATGATGGCTCCCCTAGCCAGGCTCTAAGCTAACTGGGGCAGCCTCCCTTTGTTTAGTTCACCACACCACTCCCAACACCTGAAAAGCACCAGCTCTGAGCAGGCACTCAAAGAATATTTCTGGAAAGAATGAATGAATGGAGAGAAAAGGAGGTGAAACCCACCTCGTCTGCTGTTTCATAAGAGACAGAAGCCTCTAGAACTAACTTCCAGTTTATGAGAAATATAGGGGAGAGAGGAACAAGATGACCGAGATGATCAGACATCTCTGATGTGCTGTTTTACAAAGAACAACTAGCCCGGATACTCCGACGAGAGGGAAAGGGGGCCGAACTATTCTTTTGGTCAAAAGAAGACCAAAGAGACACTGTGTGAACCCTGACTGATTGGG
This sequence comes from Tarsius wallacei, assembly GCA_963574415.1. Lineage (NCBI taxonomy): Eukaryota > Metazoa > Chordata > Mammalia > Primates > Tarsiidae > Tarsius > Tarsius wallacei. The sequence goes on along the minus strand of CAUYQG010203506.1, from coordinate 2,589 downwards.
GACACTGGAATTGCTCTGGGGACACTGGAATTGCTCTGTGCGTGATACCAGGGAATGGCCGTCAGGTTTTGTGAGTGCTGTGGTTATGCAGGAGAATGTCCACATCTTAGGAAGATGCACATGAGGTGTGGGGGGGGTGAGGGCTCACAGTATTTGCAAACTTCCAACACTTCAGCCGAAACGAGAAGGAGGAGAGAGAAGGAAGGGACAAATGTGTCAACTATTTTAAAAATTAGTGAATCTCAGAAAAGGACACGTTCTTTCATTTCTTTCTGCAGACCTGAAATTTTCAAAATAAAAAGTTGGAGGGCGAAAAGTAAGAGGATAGTACGAACAACTTTAGGCAAAAATATTTTTTTAAATGTTAGAAACCCCAGTGGTGCATCCGTACGTGTGACGAAGGAAGGAGCTGCGTTGGCAAAGCACACGGCCAGCATGTCAAGGAGTGGGGCTTTTATTTCAACAGAGAGTGGAGGAACGTTCATTCTTCTTTTCTTTTCTTTTACCTTCTTTCTCTCCCTTCCTGCCTTCTTCCCTCCCTCCCTCCCTCCTTCCTTCCTTTTTTGAGAAGGGGTCTTACTATGTGCCCCAGACAGGTCTTCAACTCCTGGGTTCAAGTAATCCTCTCTCCCAGCCTCCTGAGTAGCTGGGATTCACAGAAAATATTTCCGAGAAATGACACACTGAGCTCTGTTTCTGTCAGAGAATTCTGTAGGAAGCACGGATGGGAGGTGAGCTACTGTGGGAGAATCCGTCCCCCAGTCTCTGAAGGGGTACAGTGGAAAAGATGATGACAATTGTCCAAAGGCAGTGGCCTTGGGAAGAGAAAGGATGAAAACAAACAAAAAGCAAGTCGATTTGGTGTCATCCAAGAACACAAGATTGAGAGACTGCCATTTGCGGATGCTTTATGTTTTTCCTTCCTGCCATTGCCATGGATAATTAAACACCCAATGTATATATTGTAGATGAAAACACATCAAAACACCACTCCACATGGAAAACTAGTATGGCCTTCTGTCTCAGGCAGGGGCTGCCCTGCTCACTGCCCACTTGGCACAGGACATATCTGGGGCTCCCAATTCAGACACACTCCTGCTAGAAGCTTCAGAGAGCACCTCCTTGTGACACCGGGGATGAACAACCTTAACTCAGACCAGGTCTTGCAACTCTTTATGCTGCACAAGGTTCCAGAAAAGTAGAAAATACAATCTGCTCCTTACAAAAACTCAGAAAGTGGTTACATGTTTCCAAGTGATATAAGCCACAATGATTTATACTTTGGTACTAATAATTCAGTATTATTTGCTTATAACGTACAAAACATCTCACTGAATCCTGGAAGACACACTATGACCAAACTATTATTCCCATTTTACAGGAGCAAACTGAGGCTCAGAGAGGTTAGATGACCGGCATACAGCCAAGCTAAGGAGTGGTGGGGCTCAGACCCACTCACACACCACCCTAGGTTCAAGTCTAAGTCAAGCTCGGTCTATAGCCTGGGCTCTCACCACTTAGCCATAAGATGGCTACTTTGAAATTCAAGTTTTATCTATTTATTAACAATGCCAAACAAAGAGACTCTTTTTATATCCTTCCTCTTTTCAGAAGGATTTGAAATACTTTACCACAAAGGAGTCAATAACAAGGTTAATAAAATAAAAAACAGAAAACTAGAGCCAAGGAAATGAGAAGAATGCAAATGTGGTAACCCTGTGGGTAACAGATTTGCTAGAACCAACCTACACATTCAAGGTTGCAGGTAGGAAGGGCCAGGGGAGGTCGTGAGTCACAGTGGGAGAGAGAGGCTGACCAGGCTCTGCATTGGCATCCAAGTTGGCCTCACAGACTTTGTATAAAGCCCTGTGGATGATGTAGTTGGCAGCGCATTCAATGCCATGTTTTGAACAGTAACTGAGGGCACATTTTATAGGCAGAGACTTTTGGTTTAAAAGATAATAACTGAGGCTTTGACATGCAAATACAACTCTGAGATGTTCTCTGTGAAAGTTCAGCTCCATGGTCTGAAGAGACACAAACACTAGGCAATCCTTTTCTTTTTTTTTTGGAGTCAGAGTCTCACTCTGTCTCGCCCAGACTGGAGTGCAGCGGCAAGCTCACGGCCACCGCAGCCTCGACCTGCTGGGCTCAGGTGATCCTTCCGCCTCAGCTTTCCAAGTAGCTGGCACTACAGGCACGTGCCACAGTGCCTGGCTAATTTTTTTATTTATTGTAGAGACAAGGTCTCACCAAGTTGCCCAGACTGGTCTCAAACCCATGGGCTCAGGCAATCCTCTTGCCTCTGCCTCCCAAAGTGTTGGGATTACAGGCGTGAACCACTGCGCCTGGCTGGGGCAATCCTTTAATAATCACAAAGGAACACCCATCAGAAGAATGAGAGACTGGTGACCCTTCTTTCTAAAAAGGCTTTCTTTCAACAAATATTCATTCAAGTGGCTTATCCTCATTTAAGGGCCTTAGAATAATAAAAGAGTGATTTTTAAGAAACCAAAAAGTTATCCCAGACCCTGGGATCATAGACCATAATTCCTAGTTTATCATCTTCTTGCCTCTGATAAGATCTAG
>CAUYQG010203505.1:0-17034 GCA_963574415.1 Tarsius wallacei | reverse complement strand
CCTCAGCCTTCCGAGTAGCCGGAATTACAGGCATGCGCTACCACGCCCGGCTGATTTTTTGATTTATTGTAGAGATGAGGTCTCGCCAAGTTGCCCAGGCGGGTCTCGAACCCGCGGGCTCAGGCAATCCACTCACCTCAGCCTCCCAAAGCGTGGGATTATAGGCTGAGCCACCGAGCCCGGCTATCGTCAGCCTTTTGAAGGGATACATAACATCCTGGATAACAGCATTAGGATACAGAAAGACCTGAGTTGGGTATAGAAAGTCGTCAATTATTATGAGATGGATTTTACCCCATATGACTCTCAGGTTCTCTACTGCTGAGGTGCTAAGTGGTAGAGCTACATGTTAGCACAAGTGAATATGATTTACAGTTTTAGGCAACAATAAAATCCATCTACCCGGTGATATGACTCCACTGCACTCCCCCCACCAAAAAACAAACAAAAATCACACTGATACAATCAACCCATACTAAAAAGCTGATGACAGCCTGGCACACCCCTTCTGAGGATTAGAATATGTCAGAATTACTGCATTCACCTCTGAGTCTCATAGTATAGGAAAAATATAGGGAAATTAGAGCATCCAGAATGGTTAAATGACATAAAACTAAATTTTAAGAGTATTGCTCAAAGGAGTTGGCCAGGTTTAGCCTGGAGAGAACACTTGGGATTAGATGACAGCTGTTTTTACATATCTGAAGGATCTTATCCAGTAGAGGATCTAGGCTTGATAGATCTTCAAAGGGTACACCTAGGACCAAGCACTGGATATGGAGGGAGCGAGAGAAGTCGTGGCCCAGTATAAGGAAGAACTGTCTGGCAGATGACGCAAAGAGCTGCCTGCACAAATGGTCCCCTCATCTCCAAGAGCCACACAGCCTGAGCAGAGCAGCCGCTGCAGTTCTCAACATCATCAAACCCAACATCTCACCTAAATAAGCATGTATTTTATTACATCCCCTTTATAATACTGAATGAAATTCATAGATAATATAACCTATTTACACACTTAATTTCATAAAATCAACAAGATATCTAAAAGAAAAATAACTGATGACAACTATTTCAATATGCAGATTCTCAGACACAAGTGTATTGTGAAAGTCATAATAGAGATTCGCTTAGATTCTGCAGAAGAAGATATGAAATTCCCAAGGGACAATTCTTCATTTTCTTGGACTGTCCCATTTGGCACCTCTGAGTTCCCCAACTACATGCAAGAGTGCCCTTCCCATAACCATGCCAACCAAAATGCTCCAAGGAAGGAGAATGCTCCACACCCACTGAGAACAACTATTAAGAGGAAAATCAACCCAGCACTTTGGGAGGTCGAGGCAAGAGGATTGCCTGAGCTCAGGGGTTCGAGACCAACCTGGGTAACTTGGCGAGACCTCGTCTCTACCATAAGTCAAAAAATTAGCCGGGCGTGGAAGCGCGCACGCCTGTAGTTCCAGCTACTTGGAAGGCTGAGGCGGAAGGATCGCCTGAGCCCAGCAGGTCGAGGCTGTGGTGGTAGTCAGCATGCCACTGCATTCCAGTCTTGGCGACAGAGTGAGACTCCAACTCAAAAAAATAAAATAAAATAAAGAGGAAGATCAAGTTCTATGGGTAAACTAATTTTTAAAGTTTAATTTCAAAAATTCCTTTAAAACTGAGATTTTTGTAAACTCTACACACATAAGAAGTTCTGTTTTCAGCATGCTCTGTGCTTCATCTGAACACACTTAACAATCCATGTTCTTAAGACAGAACAGCATTTTTAGAGCAAAACAGGCCTGGTGAGAATCCAGACTCCACCGCCTACAAGCTATGTAGCCTTGGGCAAGTTACCTATTTCTCTAACCTGCTGTTTCCTTATCTGTAAAAGGGCTGTTATAGAGATTCACTGTAAATGTGTCTTTGGAGTCTGGCGCCCTGTAGAACAGAAAATTCCATCTACTGAGATTTCTTTCTTTCTTTTTAGATTAGAAAATACAGTTTATTTAGAAAGTAAATTAAAGAGAGAGAAAGAGGAGATTCACCTCCCCAAGGTAGGGGAGAGGGTCAAAGCTAAGAAACATGGCCTGGCACAAAGAGCACATGGTCACACCAGAGCTGCTTAGCCTCTACTGAGATTTCAATCAATCCAAACAGTCAAATGTTCCCATTACTTTCAACAATACCTAGAGAGCATGATGCAAATCTGCCCCAAACAGAAAAACCAACTGTGAATTAACAAACTAGGCAGACCTAGTGAATATAAAGATGATAGAAAGCAGCAACAGTTAAAGGTTTATTCAACATTAACCACAGTTACCAAATTTTTGTTTGATACTGTTACACACACAGTTTAGTTTAACCTTTATGACTGTATGAGGGAGGTAATGTCTCAATCCTTTAAAGATAAGGAGCCTGAAGTTTAGAAAGATTGAAGAATTTATTCAAGGTCAAACAGCCCTAAGAGTTAGTTATACAACCAGAATGATGATTAGCTCTGTTTGACTGCAATGAACAAACCGCTAATGGGTAACCTCTATGGGTAGGCTGTTACTACACAGAAGTTTCACATCAACCGCTTGGCTCTTCCTGGATTTAACCACAGTTAAAAAGAACAAGAAGATGAACCCGGCTTTATGACCAATGGTTCTTTAGGATATAAATACTACCTGTATTTATGTTAGCCATTCCTATTTATACTAAATGCACTGCAGTAAACATGTCAGTACATTCAATAAGGGTTTTTAAAAAGCTAACTGAAAAGCACATGCCCTTAACTCACTAAATTAAATTAATTCACTGCACTCCAGCCTGGGTGACAGAGTGAGACTCCAATTCAAAAAAAGAAAAATTTAATGATCACTTCCGTTTTAAGAACAGAAGTAACAATGCATCTTTGAATATGCTATCTTTCTTAGCAGTTGGCAACTTTTTTCTGTTTCTGTTGTTTTGAAATGTAATCTTGTGCCAGTCTGATTATTTCGCCACAGAACATGGAGTTGGTAAATACAGAGCAACAGATTTTGGAATTTTGATTTTTTTTTTTTAACTATTGATTTCAAATTACAAAAGTCAATTTTTCTAAGCACTAAAATAGTAGCTTCTTTTTAGAGTTAAACATTATAATTCTAAAAAATTTCTACCCAGATTTTTAATATATTTAACGCATTCCCTCATTTATACTCATAAAGGATGATAAGTCAATTTTGAACAGTTTTTACCTGTACACAAAGACAAATCAGAAGGGAGAAATCTACATTAAGTCAGATAGAAAGTTATTTAATGCACTTTCACTTATTTACATGGAGTATATAAGTAGCGATAAACAATTTTCACCTACTCCTAAGTAGTTCCTTGTAACATATTTATGAACAATTTTCTTCAGTTCAGTCAGGATTTTCTAAGGTCCTGTTTTATGCCAATCACTGTACTCTTTGTCTAAAGCCTATGAATATAAAAAGGACTCAATATGCTCTAAGGAAACTTCCATTTTTGACAAGAGATAAAATTTACATAAATAGTCAGGAAAAAGGGGTGTGAAAAACTTATGCCAAATAGAACATGTAATACACAGAGGAAGTGCTAAAGGAAAGAAAGAAGTCAGTTAACACGGGCCAATGTTGTCAGGGAAGGCACTCAAGTGGGACGTCCCCCAAACCACCATTCATGGTTTTCTTTCGATAGTGTGTGCAATCAACAATCACATCTGCAAACCAGAAACAGTCTTATCCTTCATGAAAATATTCCTCAGCAGAGCACACTCAAGATGACAGCAGTTCTACCAGATTCTGCCTCAGATGTCTTGAGTAACAACAGAGGGGGCATTCAGAGTTCTGATCAGCACAGTCGAAAACATGGCAAATACACAAACAAGGGCTCAGGAACAAGGCATAACGAAAAGCATCTAAGGGGGAGGAAATGTGCCCAGTGTAAAACTGAATCAGCATTGCGAAGTACTCCATCCCTTCTTGGAAAAAAATTATGTAAATGATATTCAGCTAGAATTTTCCAGGAGACTGGGCTAAGAAACAAAGTCTATGGTTTAAGTTCTTTGTCTTTGAAAGGCTTATTGAATTGTCTGTTATACAAGTTCTTGCAGAATTCAAAAGAAAATTGGCTCTTTGATGGACTGGGCTGTTGTTCTTAATTATGCACTCCCATCCTCACCATTAGGGAATTACACATCCATAACCTTTGCTATGCAACTTTGTGGTGCTCTGCACTAGTTCACAGAGCATGCATCTCCACTCATTTGCCATGTGACTTGTTTTGACCAAGAAGATTGACAGTGCAACTTATATTCACTTGAAGTACTAACAGACCCGGCAAGTTTCGGCTCTCTACCAGAAGAATACGCTCCATGTGGCTGCTTTTTCTTCTTTGGCTTGGATTCCAGGATGAAGACATATGGAACAAACCTGAACCCTACCTTGACTTTGGAGTCTAGGTCAGCCCTGCCAACCTCGGCCAAGAACAGCCAAACCGCAGTCAACCTGCAGATCCTTGGATGTGAAATAAATATTTGTTGGATACATGCCATCGTGGTTTCGAGGTCATCATGCAGCCTTATTACAATTAAAAATGACAACAGACCCTGATAAACATCTTGATTCACAAATTACTTTGTGGAGTTTTACCAGAAAGATCAAAACCACACAGTATATATGAATCGTTCCACCAAGGCCTATTATACCAAAGCCTGGAGACAGAAGCAGCCAACTGCCAAGGAAGTTTCCTTTCATTTCAGTTGTCATTGACCCTATATCCAATTTGCATCACTACAGAGTTTTAGCTAAGAAGGCACCGTTTGACAAGACACTGCATTGTCTTGATATAGTCAGCTATATAAGTTTGCTACTACTTACTGTTACGAGTTGAATTACATCACCCCCCAAAACACATATTTAAGTCAAAATTCTCAGTACTCCAGAATGTGGCCTTATTTGGAAGCAGGGTCAATGCAGATATAATTAGTTAAGATGAGGTCACGCTGGAGTGGGGTGGGCCCCTAATCCAATGACTGAAATCCTTCTAAGAAGCTGGCCATGTGGAGAAACACAGGGAGAACACCGTCTGGAGGCTCAGACCAAGCTTGGAGTTATGCAGCTACATGCCAAGAAACCACAAGGTTTGTCAGCAAAACACCAAAAATTAGGAAGAGGCAAGAAAGGATTCCTCTACAGGTTTCAGAGAGAACACAGCCCTGCTGACACCTTGCTTTTAGACATCTGGCCTCCAGAACTGAGAGACAATAAATTTCTGTTGTTTCATGCCCCTCAGTTTGTGGTCATTTGTCATGGCACCCCAGGAAACTAATACTGTTCTGAAAGAATGCTGCTCCAAAAACTTTTATGACTTGCCCACTATGTATGTTCTGCCATTTTCTTATAATTTAAAGGAAATGAGGGTATGTCATTGAGGGAACTGGTAAATATCATTTTGAATATTAGAACAGAATGCTCATCCAGTTAACATCTGTGCCCAGGTATTCAAGTATAGCTTATTTGAGTAGGTGGACTAGCAACTGACCTGATTATCAAGGAAATATTTTAACCTACAAGGGGCTTTGGAATACTCTGAGAATGCAGCAACACCAAGTATTAGGCCTCTCTCATCACACTTTCTTTAGCAACGTTAGAGGAACAAACTCATCCTGCTAGGTTTCTCAGTACACACTTAGCCACCTTGCGTCATTTTCCAATTAACTGCCCTCATGCCCACACTCCTTCCACGTAGACCGTAAGCTCTCTAAAGGCAGGGAATGTGTCTTACATTGCCTGTCCCTGCACATGTCCACCCATGAACATACGTCATAACCCCTACCTTAGGCCAGACACAGAATTGATGTTAAATAAGTAGATTTTTTTACTTGTTATGGCTAGATAACAGAAAGAGACTTCAGGTTATAAAACAAAGTCCTGCCTTGAAATTAGATTAACGGGCTCCACTTTTAAGAATCACATTCCATGTCGAAAAAAAGTATCTGAGTATAAACTCTCATTTTTTTAACTCATAAAAACATATCTTCTGCACTGACATATACATTGTAAGACATGTAACAAAAGTATAACTCATGAAAAGATATAGTCTGACAATCTTTCCACACACCCTCATGAGATGCATGAACCCCAGTTTGGCAACCATTGGTCTAGACTATAAGAGTAGAAATGTGAAAACGTTTTGGGATTTGGTCCTTTTAGGAAATGTGAGATCTATAACATTGTAACACATTTGCAAATTTAAATACATCCTCGGACAGAATCATGAAACTCTCTAAATCAAACAAGGAGTATTTTAGGGTTGATAGAGTAGTCCTTGCAACTAAAATTAATTTGTATATTACTAGCCGCATTATAAATGCATTTACTGACTATTTGCCTCTCTGCATTTGAACTCTTTGGTTTTTAGATTTTAAAAATGAAAATTCATTTATCAGATGAGGCAAATATCAGAGAGGCTGAGAATACCAAATGATATAACATTCCGATCTTGAAAATAAGAAAACAAGGATGAGCAAAGGGGAAGATGAAACAGAAAATTCAGAAATCAACTTTTAAAATGTCATCAACACAGTAACATCCAATTTTCCTGTGTTCCACATGCATGTATGTATATAATACTGTGCTAAAAAACAAAACAAAAACCAAAAGACACAGCCCCTAAAAAATTACCGTAAGAACAACTAAGCAATAAAGCAAGTCAATATTTAGTTCTGCTGTGATACAGATACATAAGTGCCAAAAGCACTGAAATCAGAGTAGAAGAGAAGACTTGGAAAGTGTTCAGGAAATTAAGTGTCAACCTGGTGCGAAGGCCTGACTTTAAAGGAAGAAACGTGGAAGGAAATTCCAGATAGAGAGGGCAGCAAAAGACTTAGAGGCAGGGGTCACCCTCCTGTACATGAGGGATTACTGAGGATTCAGATCCCACTGGAGCGCCACATTCCTGCAGGGTAAGAATGGTAGATAAGGCGGAATACATGAAATGTGGAGGGGATAAGGAGCCATCATCACCTAAATAGCCTTCTCTGGCTTAAACGTCCAAGAGAAAGACACCACTCTGAAAATCTCTTAAGTCATTTATTTTTGTTTTTCATAGAGACGGGGCTCATTGTGTTGTTCAGGCTAGTCTTGAACTCCTTGCCTCTCAAGCACCGCCCCACCCCCCCCACCCGCCATCTCAACCTCCCAATGTGCTAGGATTGCAGCCATGAGCCAGGAGCCCGGCCAGAAAAATCTCATAAATCATTTCACTTGGTCTACTTATTCTTGAAGAAATAGACCTGGGGCTGATCTATATGGTATGCAAGGGAGCAAAATTCAAGAAAATACCAAGCAGATGATGCGTGGGTGAAGATTTTGAGGAAGTAAAATATTAGGAGCTTTGAGAGGAGGAAGAGAAAGTAAAATATGTCAAAATTAATATGCGTTTTGGTAAAAATAAGAGTAAAAAACATAAGAGTTCTATGATAGATTAATATTTTTTAACAATACATATGAATAAAAAAATTAAAATGTGAAAAAGGAAACATAAATTACCTATGATCCCACGAATGGGCAAAGAGTAATAGTTTATTACTTTCCTGTCATCTATGCAAATGCATCTTAAAAAAACAAATTAGGGTTTTTTTAAAATTTATTTATTTATTTATTTTTGAGTCAAATTCTCACTCTGTTGACCAGGTTGGAGTGCAGTGGCATGCTTACAATTACCATAGCTTTGACCTGCTGGGCTCAAGCGATCCTTCCACTTCAGTCTTCCAAGTAGTTGGAACTATAGGTGCGTGCCACCATGCCCAGCTGATTTTTTTTTTTTTAACTTATTTATTGTAGAGAAGAGGTCTCACCAAATTGCCCAGGCTGGTCTCAAACCCCTGTGCTCAGGCAATCCTCCCACTTTCACCTCCCAAAGTGCTGGGATGACAGGCCTGAGTCACTACTCCTGGCCTCAAATAAGGATCTTTTTGTATGTACAGTTTATGTTTAATTCAGCTATTATGAACATCTCCCACGTGATTACTGTTCAAAATCATTATTTTAGTGGGTATTTTATCATAGACACGTACTATCATTAAAAAAATGACTCCGCTGTTGGATTTTTCTCAAAGTCTCACAATAACATCTTGATAATAACTAATACAGTTGCTTACTCTGCCAGGCAGGGTTCCAAGTGCTTTACATAAATTAACTTACCTAATTCTCTGTACAATGCAGGAGGGAGATACTATTATTATCTTTGACAGATAAGAAAAATCAAGGTGTGGGGAAATTAACTTGCCTAAGTTCACACAGGTGGTAACCGGAGGAACCCACTCCAAGCCAAATGACTGACTGGTTCTCACATCTCTACTCTTTTTTTTTTTTTTTTTGAGTTGGAGTCGCACTGTCGCCCAGACTGGAGTGCAGTGGCCGCTCCCAGCCACCGCAGCCTCACCTGCTGGGCTCCGGCAATCCTTCCACCTCAGCCTTCCGAGTAGCCGGAATTACAGGCGCGCGTTACCATGCCTGGCTGATTTTTTTGATTTATTGTAGAGATGAGGTCTTGCCAAGTTGCCCAGGTGGGTCTCGAACCCACGGGCTCAGGCAATCCACTCACCTCGGCCTCCCAAAGCGCGGGATGACAGGCTGAGCCACCGAGCCCGGCTTTCACATCTCTACTCTTAACCCTTCTGCTGTGCCAGAGATCATGGGCTCAGCACGTCAGCCTCATCTCTGATTCTTTCCTTAGATATCCTCATGATAGTATCACTAATGCTAAGGGGGTCCTATGAGGTGAACTGCTTTCCATCTAGGGTATACCAAAACACCTTCTTACTATTTGTGAGATACAACCTCACTCTTGCCAGCATTATGATGCCTGTTAAAATCCAATTATAATCTGCATTTCTTTGATGCAATGAAGTCATTATTTTTTCATGTCTTGGCCATCTTAAGATCCTGTTTTGTGAATAGAACTATGCCCAGTCCTTATTATAATGCTTTTTAAAAAGTTAAGACATGTCAAGTTGAAATTATTTTGGAAGGCTCGATGATTCAAAATATCAAAGAGTGCTGCTAAATAGTTGTCTCATTGGGACCCTACAGTCAGGCAGTACCTTGAAGGGATCACCAGAAACTAGGGCTAAGGGCTCAGCTGTAAATGCCTGAGACCAGAGGACTGAGCAGACCCTTGCAACAGAATGATGGATAGCCTGAAATTGCGATGCATACCATTCAGCAGGGGTTATGCTTACCCAATGGCTAGAATATTTATCACTGCTACTCAGTGAACTTTCAACGCCTGGTATCAATATGTCTGGGGAAACAAATCAGTAAATCTAATGTTTGCACAGTGTGGTCAGAATTACAGAAGGAAAATGAAAGCAGTTGAAAGATCTCACACCTACGGAGTTCTCGCACAAATTATTCTTGTTCTACAAAGCATACCTGGTTGATGATAAGAAATTCCAAGTGAATATTACTGGACAAACTCGATTAAATTAAATGCAAATTACTTTATGCTAGACACTCTGCAATAAAACTGTACACCTACAGTGCTCTCTGATTACTTGGGTTGGAATTAAAATTATCTCATTCATATACTTAGGAGTCACCCCTTAGGACAGGTCACTCTCTCCAGATGGTTCATGTCATCGATCAGGGTCAATTTTAATTTTTTTTTTTTTTTTTGAGTCGGAGTCTCAGTCCGTCGCCCAGACTGGAGTGCAGTGGCCGCTCCCGGCCACCGCAGCCTCGACCCGCTGGGCTCCGGCGATCCTTCCGCCTCAGCCTTCCAAGTAGCTGGAACCACAGGCGTGCGTTACCACGCCTGGCTAATTTTTGATTTATTGTAGAGATGAGGGCTCACCAAGTTGCCCAGGTGGGTCTTGAACCCGTGGGCTTAGGCAATTCACTCACCTCAGCCTCCCAAGGTGCAGGATTACAGGCTGAGCCACCGAGCCCGGCAGGGTCAATTTTTAATACTTTTGATTTCTTAAAGGTAACCTTTTTGCCCATTAGATCCATATTTGGAGGCTTTAGCCCTTTATGTACCGACTACAGAAGAAAACCCAGAGACAGAGTCATAAAAGACATTCTCCCAGATGAGGATCACAAAAAATGCCAAAGTTATTTTTAAGGAATATTAACACAATATTTGAGAGAGAATCAGTAAACCAAGCAAGAGTGGCTAAAATAATGATGTGAACATTTACAGACAACCCTCTGTATCCATGGTTTCCACATCTGTGGATTCAACCAACCAAGGATCAAAAATATTTAGAAAAAGAAATGGATGGCTGCATCTGTACTGAACATGAAGAGCTTTTTCTTATTATTCCCTAAATAATACACTATAACAACTACCTACATACCATTTATTGTATTAGGTATTATAAGTAATCTAGATATGATTTAAAATATACAGGAGGACATTTGCAGATTATATGCAAATACTATGCCATTCTTTTTTGAGTTGGAGACTCATTCTGTCTCACAGGCTGGAGTTCAGTGGCATATGAATGGCTACCACAGCCTCGACCTGCTGGGGCACAGGTGATCCTTCTGCCTCAGCCTTGTAAGTAGCTGTAATCACAGGTGCGCGCTACCACATCTGGCAAATTTTTTAAATTTATTGTAGAGACCAGGTCTCACCAAGTTGCCCAGGCTGGTCTCCAACCCATGAGCTCAGGAAATCCTCTCACCTCCACCTCCCAAAGTGCTGGGATCACAGGTGTGAGCCACCACACCCTGCCTTACTATGTCATTTTTTTTTTTTTTAATCAGGAACTTGAGCTCCTGAGGGTTTGGTGTCTGCAGGGGTCCTGGTACCAATCCCATGTGGATACCAAGGGATAGATGAAATACATTAAGGTAGGGAAGGGTTTGGGGAAGAAGATAAATGAATGGTTAAATAAAAACTTCAACCTTGTTTTGTTTTTGGTCAACCTAATATGCTATGCAAAATCATAGTTAATTATTACTAGAAAGGCAATTATGCTTTTTTTTTAAGAGTAGAAAAACAAGTTTATTGAGCATCAGGCAGGACAGCGATAAGGGAGCTGTCTGTGATTTTGCTATTTATAAGAAATGCCTGTTTCTAGCATGGAAACCTATTTTGGACACTAAATTTCTTGTGGCAGACTCCGCCAGTTTATAGAATCTCAACAAAGAAAGGCCCCTAGAGGTGACACCAGAACTGAGTGTGGCTTACTCAGGAAAACAGGACAGTGTGTTCCACGTAGAGGGAAAAAAGTACAGCATGGAGAAGAAAAATCATAGTCTATGCATGTGCAGGAAGTGACAATCAATTGTGTATCACTAAAACAAAGATTTTTAACTTGGGATCCATAAACAAGAACATATAGACAAACGGTATGTGTGATGCATGATGACAATTTGAACTTTCATCTGATTTTTTTAAAGTGCCCATGAAATCTGGGGTGGGGTGGCTTAGTGAAAAATGACTGTGGGTCAAATGCCTGACAGGGAGGGGCAGGGAGGATCAGGGAGAGGAGATGGATCCCTCTGCGTCCAAGAGACAGAGCCAAGATGTGCAGATTCCTTCCAGCGTCCCACGGGAATCCTTTAGAAGGCCTGAAGAGAGAAGTTAAGAGGAGAAGCTGGCTGAAACCTGGAGGGTCGAAGGGCGGCGCAAGACGGAATGTGGACAACAGCCAAGACACGCGAGGAGCCAACAAAGATGGGGGGAAGAAAGGAGTGAATTAGAGGAATGATTAGGAGGAAAAACTAGCAGTCTTCATGTTCATATTTGCTTGGATATGCATAACACACTGGAAGATTCTCAATTAAGTGGTAACACCATAGACTGTGGATGGCGAAGTAGGTGACTGGGGAACGAGGTTGAGAGGGAGTCCTTTCCCCGCAGAGCAATTTGCACCCTTGGAACCATGTGAGGATATTACCTATTCTAAAAATAAATTGTGGGGTGAAAAAAAAGACACAGAGGTTATCATCACACGATGTCTCTAAGCAAAAACCTGCCCAGGTCTCTGTCCAAACCTCCTTCTGTGTTTTAAGCTGTACTTTTGAATTCAGATTATTTTGATGCCAAAGACTGCCAGGCTGCACCGATGACCAACCTGGAGAAGGGCCAATCTCTCCGCTGACCTGGGTGGTAAACACATCAAACCTAACCTGGCACAATGTAGATATAAATAACTATTTACCCGGCTAAATTAAACCAATTAAACAATTAGCTGACAAAACACCAGAATGAAGGAAGTCTGGTCAATTGACTCAGGGAGCTCAAACTTTTAACTTTCATGATAAAGAGGCTCAGATTTATTAATCTGATTTATTAAAACAAGGACAAATCACATGAATCGATGATGTGAAGGTCAGATTGTCAATGCTCTGTGGTGAGTGTTAAGCTAGTTCAGGCTAGCCCTTTGGCTAAAAAAAGGCTTTAAAAAATTGTACAGACGCTCCTGTTGAGCCTAATATAGTAGGCACTTCAGATGTAATTGACTTAAACTGAGTGGCTTTACCACCTTCAAATTAGTGATGAGTGGATATAAATTTAACAGCTAAAACATAAGTTTTATAAAATGATATAATGTTGTTTTTCATTTGGATGTGTATATAAGCACAAATATACTAAGGTTGCAATACTTGTTCAAAACCTATTTAATGTAAGCAATTAAACTTGTTCACCAAAAACATACTGTGTCCAGAAATCAGTTCTGCAATTTTTTCATTCATTTAGCTGGTTCTATATTTTATATTTTGCCTTGTTCCACAAAGGATGTGATATGAGTCATCTTAAAAAAAAATTTAATAAAATGGGAAAGCATAATTAGATGAACATCAGAATCAAGAAAAACAAGGCAGAACAGAGGTTCAAGACCAACGGGAAAGTTAAAACACTGGTCTTAGGTTATAAGTTATTATTAAAATTGAGTTGATGCTTCTCTTCCTATTTGCCAAATTAGAAAGGAAAATATAATAAATTGTTTGACTCTTATTTTGCACAATAAAAAGACACACATACATACAAATTGTCCAGGGAACTTTTCTTTGGCAACTAGAGCTAAATGGAATTTCTTGGCTGAGTCTTCATATAGCAGCTATAAACAGAACCAGTGATCTTAACCACATTTCTACAGTAACATAACAGTAGCTTTCTTTTGACCGTCTTTACTAATGAAATCCCTCAGTGTGAGCACAATGGGAGGTATGGGGGGGGGTCAAGGATACAAAACTAGGTGACCAAAGAACAGTTTCCAAAGATCTGCTTAAACTCCTGGTCTAACAGTTAGTACTGGAGGGGAATGGGTTGGCGACATGGCCTTTGTTCTACCAAGCTCCTGTAAACATCATTCCTCTCAATTAAGCTTCTGATCAAATTTACAAACAGACAATTCATATTCTCCGGCATGTGCAGAAACAAAGGCATTTTGTACCAGTATGGAGGGAAGGCCAGTACACAACAATTATTCTTCAATCCTACATTCCCTATATTGGAAATTCAAGATTATATAAATTTACTTCTGTATCTTTTTTTCTGCAACCGTAACGATTTTGATTCTAGCACATGTGAATTGAGTGGCTCTTGTTGAATTCAAACAAATCAAAAATTATGGGCTGGCATTTAAAAAGGATGGCAAATGACATTTAGCAAGGAAGGAAGAGAGAGGTTTCTAAAATAAAACCTTTAGGAAGATACAGAAGACAAAATAGAGGAAATTCAGGTTTTAGGACGGCGTTCTGGGGACCAGTGTGGAGGCGGAGTGCTAGGGGCTTGGGAGGCAAGACCCAAAGATGAATCATCCAATCTCAGAGGCACTGCACATTTTGATGCAGGGCACACACAAAAGAAAAAGGCCCCATCAATTCTGAGATTAAAAACAAGCTCTTGTTTGACTGTGAGTCCAAAGCCCAGAGTAAGAGAAGACCGTTCAGTGCTCAACTTGGTTGTCAAACGAACAAATGCATACTTCCGAGTAACACAGTAAAAAGAGTTTACCTTCACCATAGGGGAGGGCTTTTTTGAAATATGTAAGGTGAGCAAGGAAGTACAATGCCAAGTAATTGCTGAGTACCAGATGGCAAATTTAAGATGTGTAAAATGTAATTATCTTTACTGCGCAGGAGAATTTTTGGTTTGTTTTAATAAATCACAACAAATTGGATTTTTTTCCATAAATTCCCTCCCACTGCTGGTTCCCTCGAGTCTTACTTTTATAGAAAAGTGTTATTTCCTTAGTCATCTAAAAGGATCCCATATTGTGTGAAAATAAGCCTTTGGGAATATTATGAAGTGAAGATGATGAAGATGTATTAAAGTGACCAAAAAAAAAGAAAATCTGGGACCATTCCCAGATAATTTTGTGAAGCAGAGGTCGAAAAGTTATTACTGGCTCGTAAAACTTATGTGTCAGGAAAACAAAAATGAAATCAAAACAGGAAACATCATAGGGCAAAAATAAGGCAAATGCAGTGTGATGCAGTTAACTCTGATTTTTTTTTGTTTTTCAAAATAACATTTCAAAGTAGAAAGACACTGTATCTTCCAAACACCTCATTACACAACTCCCTGGCTGTCAAACTTGAAAACTGATATGCTTATATACTGAAGAAAACACAGTTAAAAGTTTGTAATTATACCATATATTTTGAATCATTTAAGAATCACAGACATTTCTCAATGTTTTACTTCTGCCTTTACCTGTAATAAGAGACATTATAATTAGGTCTAAGCCAGGCGTGATGGCTCACACCTGTAATTCCAGCACTTTGGGAGGCTGAGGTGAGTGGATTGCCTGAAAGCAGCCTGGGCAATTTGGTGAGACCTCGCCTCTACAATAAGTCAAAATTAGGTGGGGTGGCATGTGCCTGTAGTTCCAGCTACTTGGAATGCTGAGGCCGAAGGATCGCGTGAGCCCAGCAGGTTGAGGCTTCAGTGGCCATGAGTGTGTCAAACTGCACTCCCGCCTGGGCAACAGAGTGAATTATGACTCAAAAAAAAAAAAAAAAAAATAGGTCTAACCAGAAAAACCCAACTTCAAAACAAGTTAATATGTCACTTATTAATCAAATCACTGTTCCTTCTGGAGTAACTTAGAATTTTCTTTAAAACATGAGTTGTACTTTTAAAATTGTGTTTCAGAGTATAATTGAAATAGATTTGATTAGGAATTAGACTGGAAAATTTGCAAGCTCAGACATGAAATGAACTGTGGAGTTGGGGAGAATTACCTAATTTAATACCATATTTTAAAAGGATGGCATATGGTCCTAAAAATGTCAGAATTCAAATATAAATGTTGAAAATCACTGAGTTCACCTACTTGTACAAAGCAATTTAAAAAATCCAGTTAAATTTTACCAGCTGCAGAACAAATGCATTGACTCTAAATTTGTCACTTTACATAAAGCTTGAGAAACAGCTCTTTCATTCAACAAATAATGAGCACATACTATACATTAGATGCAGACAACAAGATTGAAAAGAAAAAAAAAAGAAGATTCTGTCCTCTCGGAGCTTATACTGGTTTATTTCTCCAAATATCTAAACCTAAATACGGTAATAACAAATTGGAGCTTACAACGATCCATTTCCCAAAACTTAAAACCTTACTGCTTAATATTTAAAAAAAAAAAAAAAAAAGATAGCCTGGGAAGAGATAATTCTGCCAAAAGCTCCGATGTACGATTTCTGCCCTTGGAGGGGAAAAAACAATCCATAACCAGTTCCCCAGAAACACAAACCAAAACACCGAGTTGGAAGTTAGGCTGCGCCCAAGGCTGCCTCTGCCGGCCGACCCGGTACATCCCGGCAGCAGAATCTCAACTCCCGACACCTGCATCCAACTTGCCACTCTCGGACACATCCCTTCGCGCAAGCCACGGGCTCCCACGCAGGCGGCAGCAGACGACCCCAGCCTCACCGATCTCCCGAATCATTCGACTTCCAGGAGGACCGTCCCTAAACTGGCCCCTGCGTGTGGACGCGAGGGGTTTGCGCCATCGACCTTCCACACCAGCCGGCCAGCTCTGAAATACACAACATCCACGGCGACTTCTGCGCGCCGCTCACATCGCGCTCTGCCTGGCTACGGGGTTTGGCGAGAAGGGCAGGAGGAACGCATCCGCCGGCCCGGTGAAAACCTGCAGCCGCAGATTTCTACCTCGGCTGCTGGAAAGCCAACGGTCCTCTCCCCAAACCAGCCACTCGCCAACCTGTCCTCCCCGCCCCCGCGCCAGCCCGCACCCCCACGGGCCCCCGGGGGGTGGGCGGGGAAGGGACCCGCGCTCCGCCGCCCCCGCTCGGCCCGGCGCGCCCGGGGAGGTGCTCGGGTCCGAGGGGGCTGCGCCCAGCGCCATTAGCACCCCCGGGCGCGCCCGGAGCGCCGGCGGGAGGCAAGTTTGGCCGGTCCCGGCCCCCGCCCGCGGCCTCTCCCCCGAGGCGGCCTCCGCGGCGGGCGGCGGCGAGGGCCGGGCCCGCCTCGCCCACCTACCTACGGGGCGGGGGCGCCGGCTCCTGGGCTCCGGGAGCAAGGGGTCGGGCGCACGCATTTCTGGGAGCGGCGGCCTGCGCTGCTGGGCGCGGGCGAGCGCATCCTCGGGGCGGGGGGCGGGGGGAGGAGGAGGAGGAGGAGGGGCCGGGGGAGGACCGTCCGCCGAGGAGGGGTCGGGGGAGGAGGCGCAGCGCCGTGCGCGCGCCCGCGGGCCCCGCGGCCCGAGGGGCGCGCAGCCGCCGCCGGGTGCCCGAGCCTCCCCGCTCGGGCGCCCGCCGCCCCGCAGCTGCGCCCACGGCCGGGGCCCCGGCCGCGCGGAGGCGGGCGGGGGGAGGCGGGGGGCGGCGGGGGGCGCGACGCGGGGCCGACGCCCGCCTCTAGCTCCGCCCGGCGGCGGCGGGGGCCCCGGCGCTCGGCGGCCCGGCTGGGCGCCTCGGGCTGCGGCCGCGGCATCCTCGTCCCCGCCCCCGGCCGCCCCGGCCCCGGCCCCGGCCCCGGCCCCGGCTCCGCCCCGGGAGCTGCGCGCGCGGCCTCCGCGGGCCTGGGCCCTTTGTGGCGCCTCCCGAGCGCGAGCGCGGCGCCGCCCGGCCGCG
>CAUYQG010203499.1:0-10309 GCA_963574415.1 Tarsius wallacei | reverse complement strand
TCTCACTCTGTCACCCAGACTGGAGTGCAGTGGCCGCTCCCGGCCACCGCAGCCTCGACCTGCTGGGCTCCGGCGATCCTTCCGCCTCAGCCTTCCAAGTAGCTGGAACTACAGGCGCGCTACCACGCCCAGCTAATTTTTTTTTTTTTAATTTATTGTAGAGATGAGGTCTTGCTTGCCCAGGCGGGTCTCAAACCCGCAGGCTCAGGCAATCCACTCACCTCAGCCTCCCAAAGGCGCGGGATTACAGGCTGAGCCACCAAGCCCGGCTTCTGTCACTTTTCATATTATTCTTTTCCTATAACTGTTGGTCAAATTATAGCATTTATTTATTAATTTCATTCTAGTTAATTCCAGAATGTATAATTTAAAGAAGACACTATTTTTTTCTTTTGTCCTAGATGTTATCATTATTTAGACAAAAATTGTATATGGCAGAGTTAAATTAAAACACAGCTAAAATATAATTACAATTCTCATTGCATGTTCAATTAAAACACAGTTCTTGAATATTATGCATTAATTATTTTCATGCATGCTAACTGGAGAACATTATAATATATTTCTTATTTGTTCCTGAGACTTGATTATGATATTCCTGAACCTTTTCCTCTACTTTTTGTATGAGATAGCCTTTTTTGTTTGTTCATAGACTTAATAGCTAATAGATTAAGTTTTTGGAAAAAAAATCCACACAGAAATGAATCTGGAATAAATGAAGGTATGTTAGAAAAAAACAAAAGATCCAGGATAGCTACAAGTTATTCATTCATCACAGTCGTTTGTCTGGCACAGCCACATTATGGTTTGGCACTTTGCCGTCCCCTAAACATTAAGAAACGATTTGATCTTACTGAATACATCAAGTGTCACCAAAAGTATGTCACATTGCTCTGAGCAGGTGCTCTCATTTTAATAATGTATAAAAAACAACAAAATTTTTTTTGTTGTTTTGTGTGCATAAATATGCAAAGAAAAAATCTTGACAAATGCATGCCTTTTATTTTCAAGTAAATAACTGCCTTGAGTCACTTATAGTCTGCCACAACAAAATCAGAGCTCTGTTATTTGAAATCTGATCATAGTTGTGTTCACACGTAGCATTCCAAATTAATCAATAGTCAACAAACTATTCTGAAATGATAGCAATCATTAGCGTTGTCTAAGCGGTTCTTATTTTCTCTCACATCGATTGACTAATAGAGGAAAACTAAGAGAATAAAATGAAAGAATACTACTTCTATCTTTAATTTTTTTCCATTATTATTCTCAGAGAGGAATAATACAAAAGTGAGGCGATGTAAGCTGGACATGAAATGTTCCAACCAGGAAAAAAAAAACTCGGCATGAAGAAAATCACTTTTGTCTGAGCTAAAGGGAGTAATAGAAAACTCTGTTCTCTCAGAGATGGGGCCAAGTCTCCAATTCTATCACTGTTGGAAGGAAACAAGGTCAAGCTAGTATCTATTATAAAAGCAGTAGATTATTGTGTGATTGGTGTCTGAAACCACTAAACTTTACCTCTACTTCTATGTAGGAATCTTAAAAACTTGGTTTCTGACTGCTATTCACTAGGATCTATGAAGTACTTTAGTGTTTTACATAAATAGATGCATATGTGTGAGGTAATTTCTGAGCAATTTGAGTTATGATTCAAATATGAGATAAGAATCTGAAATTGCAGTTCCTGTTAATTTCTTGTTATCTGAGTATGGGTGTGATATAAATCCAATCAGTAAAATACATGCATTTGGATTTTCTCTACAGATGCTGATGGGCTAGTGTCTTTCTACCGACTCACTCATGCTCCTCTTCCTTGACTACCAGACTACATCCGCAATTGCAACGTTCTTGGCATTGCTTGGAAATTTCACGATGGCCATTGAACAAGTTGAAGCTGTGGACACAAGACAAGAAAATCTTACGATGCTGGCTCAAATAGATAGATGTTCCAATCAACTAACCTAGTTAGAGGCAATCCCTAGCTCATATAAAGGTACTGCAATGAGACACTAAAGAGTTCAAAATAAAGACAACAGCATTCATGCCAGAACAATGAAGATAATAACAGTATTATGCCAGAATGATTTAAATAGAAATAGCATTGATAAAGAGCCCTGAAACACTGCAGTGAAAACATGGCTGCATCTGGAGCTGGGCAAACTACAAGCAGCTTCATTTGGTGGGGATGTGTGTCTTATGAATTGCAACATATAAACACTGAAGTCTTAATCAATATTGCTTCAACATGATGATGACTATAATTATAATTCATAGTTGATCAATGCTTCAGTGTTTTAGAAGAGTTCTAACTAACTTTCTAGCCCAGGAATAACCTGCTTGTTTCATTCTAAACCAAGACATGTTAAGACACTAAATATAGTTAAAACTTATTCAAGCCGGGCTCGGTGGCTCAGCCTGTAATCCCTTGCCTGGGGAGGCTGAGGTGAGTTGATTGCCTGAGCCCGTGGGTTTGAGACCCACCTGGGCAACTTGGCGAGACCTCATCTCTACAATAAATCAAAAATTAGCTGGGCATGGTAGCGCGCGCTTGTAGTTCCAGCTACTTGGAAGGCTGAGGCGGAAGGATCGCCGGAGCCCAGCGGATCGAGGCTGCGGTGGCCGGGAGCGGCCACTGCACTCCAGTCTGGGCGACAGAGTGAGACTCCAACTCAAAAAACAAAAAAAAACAAAAAAAACCCCAAAAAACAAAAAAACTTATTCAAGCCTATTTTAATCACTAATCATCATCAATAAATTTTGGATAGTAGAGATGTACTTTTTTTCTATGTAGAGGACAGGATTCATAATTGTAGATAGACCATTGCAGATTTTTTGTGTTTGTTTTCTTGTGTTTAGTTAGTTTTGTTTTCTCTCAGATCATTTTTTAGTTTTTAAACTCATTTGGACCCTGACAGTAAGTCAAAGGTATTCAGCAGAAAAAAATTTTTGGAAAAATTCAGGAAATGTTTGAAGTCTGTGGACAAGCATGCTTTAGTTTAATATTCTATATTGGGCCATACAACTTTTTAAACTGTATCAATCCAGGTCACAAAAGAAACATGTACAAATTATGACAATTATGGCAAGTTATGACAAGGATGATTTTGTAAAGAGATAGCATACATTTTTGGCAGTAGGAAAACCACAAGGGATGGTACAATACCTTATGCCTGGTAAGAGTGGAGCACCATTCCTGCCCACTGGCCTGAAGAAGAAAGGGGTTTATTTGAAGACTGAAAAGCCTTTGTGAAAAGTTCATCTTAAGGAGCTGAAATCTTTAGTCAAAACACTCAGTTGGATCCTAGCTGCACCACAGGGAGGGAACATGAGTAATAGAATAATCACCTCATTCTCCTCTTCCACTGTATTTCCTGAGCTCCCCAATGGCTATATCTGCTACAAACCTGTGGGAGAAAACTCATTAGTGTAATCCATATAGGTCATCTTTCTGGGGCATGGTACTGATGGACAGGTGGGAAGTGGGGGTGGGGAAAACAGGAGAAAAAAATATCTAGCCCATAAATCAGAATATAAAGTCGTCTGTTCAAACTGAATGAGCTTGTAACCATTTAGAACCAAGCTGGAGAGAGTATCAATTCTACCTTTCATTTTAAAGAAGGAAGTTAATTTGAAAAAGACAAGGAAACTTAAATGTACCAAGTTCCATTTCAAGACCATTTACTATATTTTAGGGGCTAAGCAAGCAAGCTTTGGTGTCAAACTGTCTGGATTTGAATCCCACATCAACTCTTGAGTTGTATGATAAACAAATTACTTAGCTTCTCTGTACATTGATTAATTCGTCTCTTTAGTGAGAATATTATAGACCTTAATTCGGAGAAGAGTTTTGAGCATTGGATACCAAATGTAAATGCCATATGCAGAATGAAAAGCAAACCTCAAGAAATAGCAACTACTATTATCCTGATTATTTTTTGTGATAAGAAGAATGACTTCCAAGGACAGGCTCCATCAATTCAGAACCTCGAAGTTTTCTTGACTTTTTCTTGTAGGTTATTTTAGATTGAATTGCAGGTGAAGATGCTATGCTGAACTCAGCTAGGTTCTTCACTAGTCTCTTGAAACCTCTTGGTGCAAGTTGAAATTAACAGAAATCTGTTGGAATTTTCTTTCTAAGGAACATGTTAATGACAGGCACAGGTGAAGCCGACATCGGGCTACTTGGTGGAGTGTAAGCCCACTAGAAGGGTAAGCAGCAGGAATCTGCAGATGTGCCCCTATAAAGGTTTTGGTGAGAGCGCTGTCCTGTCACCCCCTTTAAGAGTCAGGTGGTGACATTTTTCATATTCTGAAAAGAGCATCACCAGAGGTCAATGCCGAAACAACATCCTCTCATAAATCTTCACTTTTTTATTCAGTTAATCAAAAGAAAGCTGAAGAACAGGTGGATTATCAGTGCATAGTTTACTTCACGGGTTATGAGGTTCGCGAAAAAATTGCTTGCTCACAAATTTGCAGGCTATACAAAGCCCCTGCTGGCTGTCATGTCCTCTTGAAGAGGTGGGCATATTTGTCACTGTGCTGTGTGCCTGCCAAGTTATACCTTTTATAAGCAAGGCTTTAAAAACTAGGCTATCTCACAAGAAAGAGGCAGAGATTTGAACGAAGTATGTTTCCAATACCTTGATGTTCTGACTGGCTTGATTTTGTAAATACAATCCAATATTGTAGAATAATTGATATTTCCATAGCTAAGCTTTGTATAACTGAACTCTACGTTGATAAGATTTCGAAATAACTTTTATTCTTACTAATCCAGACTAACATGATCAGAACAGAATATACAATAAAAGATAACCGTGCAGTGATTTGTACTTTCTATGAATCCCTCACATCTAACTGTGGCACTAATGAGTGGATTTTTCTGGATAAATGTAACTTACTTATGTTCTACAACAGTATCCTGTAAAGATGCATTTTTGGTTCACAAAATTATTAATTTGTATTTTAGAATTGCTAAAATGTTAGCGTATGAGTTTGTAAGGGCTGTCATAAAAAATATCACAGACTGTGCGTGTTCAACAATAGAAATTAATTTTCTTATTTTGAGACCTAAAGATCAAGGTGTCATCAGGCTTGTGTCTTTTAATTCCTCTCTCCCTGACCTGTAGAGGGTGTCATATTCCTGTGTTTCACGTGTCTTCCTTTTTATGTTTGCGACTTAATCTCCTCTTCTTATAAGCACACCAGTCATATTAAATTAGATCCCAATCCTGTGACCTCACTTGCCATTAATTACTTCTTTAAATGCCCTATCTTCAAATAGTCACATTCTAGAGTGCTGCAGGTTAGAACTTCAACCCATGAATTTTGGATGAACATAGTTCCCCAAACATTCAGCCCAGAACAGTTCATTAGCATATGAAATGATTGAAGTATACCCTGAGGTCACCAATATCAAGTTTTATATCAGGAAGTTGGCCACAGTTAAATTTATGAATTAGAAAATACAATATGTCCAATACTATTTCCATTCTTTGCATCAGCTCTTCCTCCCGATTGAACTATTTTCCCCAGGATAGTTCCAGGCCCATTGTCTTCCCTCTCTTTAAGGCTTTACTGACTGCCTTTTCTTAGTGAGGCACTTTCCAACTTAAAATTGGACACAGCTCCCACGTTCTCCATCCGTCCTTCCCTCTCTAGTGTTCTACTTATTGCCTACTCATTACTTAACATTTTACTTTTTTTTCATTGTTCCTCACTATCAACCAAACTTTAAGTTTCGTGAGCACAAGTGTTTTTGTCCAATGCATTTTCTATGGTACTCCTAGCAACCGGCATGTAATAGGAGATTAGTAAATATTTGTTGAATTAATGTTAAATGGTTTCATAAGTAACATTGTTTTCTAGTAAATAAAAATAAAGAGTAATTTATTCTCCTTAATTGAGTCTTCTAAGTACTACTGATAACTTAATATTATGTGTGGGTTTTTGAAGGTGTAAATTCATCTGGGCTTTGTATTTCCAGATTTATTTAACAAGCAAAGAATCTTGTGCCAACATGATGCTAAAAATTCCAAGCATATTCATTTGAAGCAGATACTGATTTAAAGTACCTCTTCAAGTACCCTGGAGTGTAGGAGAAAAATGTGACAATGACTGTAATATTTGCGAAGAGCAATATTGAGGTCTAAAACTGGGGTCAATGACTAGATGGATAAGATGAGGTTGGTTGAGATGAGAAATTAATTTCAGATTAACAATTCAGAGTTAGGCTGCTTGATGCACAGTGGTGCCATTCTAAGTTATTAAACAGGGCAATGGCTTGAAAAATGAAAAGAATGAATATAATATGAACCCAAGAAGGTAAAGACAGAGAAATAGAGACTGTGGAGCAATGATCATTTATATTAGCTATCCTTTTTAGGTGGTTTAGGAGATTTGTTCATTTGCATAAAAGTACTAAAGCATGCTGAGTTTGATCCATTCATCTCTGTTTGTAGAGTAGCATCAGACTCAGTGCATACTTCATTAGAATTTAATAATATGAAGGGAAGTAATTTTCTTTCATAAAAGCATGTACTTAAATGATAAATATGATTAGATCATAGTTGACATGAGTTCAAATTACTTTTTAATAGCAGCTTGGTTTTATGAAAAGATAAAAGAAGATCGGAGGCTTGAATTCTAGACTTAGAGCTAACACGTTGTAACTGTACAATTTTTGAAGTTCAGTGTCGGTCATTTAGAAGTTTCAGCAGTAAGTGATGAAATTGTGTGTGTGTGTATGTGTGTGTATACTTCTCCCATCATTGTTTTTTACTGAACCTTAGTATTAATGCATTCCTTTTCCTTATCTCTTATTTTATTTTATTTTATTATAAAGATGTGGGGTGCAAGTCAGGATTAGGTACATGAGTGGTTTACAAGCAGATGAAGTTTGAGCCTCTTTCTGGACCTTTCTTCATCTGGTTTAGGACTTGGTACCCTTAGTGAGGTTACGTGCCCACACTCTCCCTCCCTCCCCTGGCAGTGTCCCCCTCCTGCCAACCCCTTTCTTCTAGTATTGTGATACATGTTCAAGACCCAATTATAAGTAAGAACACGTGGCATTTAGTACTTTGTTTCTGTGATAGATCACTGAGTATGATGCACTCTATCTGTATCCATCCTTGTTGCTGTGAAGTTCATAATTTTGTCATTCTTTATGACTGTGTAACTACTCCATTGTGTGTATATATATATATATAGAGAGAGAGAGAGAGAGAGCACATTTTCTATAATTTTTAAAATTTTTATTTTAAAGATGGGTACAATTCAGGGTTAGGTATACAGCTGGTCATTGTATAGGCAAAGTTTGGCCTCACTTCAGTCTCCACTTACCTGGTTTGAGACCAGGTTCCCTTATTGAAGAAGTGTGCCCTCCCCTTCCCCTGGCAGTTTCCCACGACTGACAATCCCTTTCTCATAGTATTATGATAATTCTTCAGGGTCCATGACACCTAAGGTCATTTTAGTCATTTCAGTCATTTTGTTTAGTTGGCAATACTTACCATTGCTCAGTTTAAAAGGAAAATCTAATGTCTAGAACTTTTAACTTCACTCTTAGTGGCTGACTTAAAGAGGATTTTTTTTATTTGCTCCTTTATTTCTCTCCTTAACTCTTTTGTGTCTTGAGAAAGGAAGATTAAAGGAAAAGCACCATCATCTTTTTACTTGAAAGGTTACAGATGAAGCCTTACTTGTTGGTCCTAGCTGTTTCTCTGACTAACTCTTGCTGCATTAGCGTCCTCTATGCATCAAGCATCCAAACACTGGACCTCAATGGAGCACATGCATGAGTTCTTTGGAGGGTTCTACGGTAGTCCATCCCATAGTCTCTTTCTGCTGCTGCCTCATTACCTAGTGGAAAGCCCTCTTGAAAGAAATGTGCACAGGATAGTTTAAACCCAGTTACTTTCCAATGTGTCCACTGAATATACCATCATTTCCATGTCAAATACTGGGCTCTCTCTAATTTTTGTCACTACTCATACAAGTACAGGGGCAAATCAGCAATATGATTGCTTAATTTATTATTACTTATGAAACAGATTCTTTTGGATTCCTTTCTCATTTGGTTTGAAGGAGGGCAAAGGCATCCCCTTCCCTCCTCCAGGAAACGATACATCACATCTTATAAATCTTGAACTCACAAGAATACAGCTGATTCAGAAATAATTTATCATAAAAACTGAGTTTCCAGACTCCGTTTTTTGTCAAAGGCCTGAGATAAGACCTGACAACATATGTTCATAGTTATGAGATTTGCAAAGTATACACATGTAACTATATTTGTAATTGGAGTAGATCTCTAAATTATTTAAGTTTCAGGCTCCATAAAACCTGGACCCACCTTGCATCTTACTCTATTTTCTTCCCACACCAATTTTCTGATTGTATACACTGGTGGAGGATGGACTTGGTGGTCAGTCTTGAACTGCAGTTGTCTTTAGAACGTAGGAAACTTAAGTGATGAATGGCCAGTGTGGACCCAAGGATCAATCCTGAGGCAATAAGGAAAGTTCCACTCAACCTCAGTTTCAACAAATTGTTGCCTTAATCTTTCTGGTGGTTAGATTTTGATTCTGAAGGTGGTGAAACTGGTTGGATGACCTCTCAAATAACTCTAGTTCTGACAGTTTGGGCAGAAGCGCAGGGTCTCATGTGAGTGAATCAATAACAGTTGATGCTTCAGTGACTTAAGAAAAAATGGGATGGTTGGTATCTTGACCTCTTCTGTGTTTCTTCAGTCTATTGATCCTCATCTAATTTCCTGCTCTGATAGAACTTAAATCGCATGGTCAATATCTCAAATGACATTATCACCAGCATCCTTGTTTCCCACTTTTTAAAAATTTTTACATGATCAAACTTAGCAGCATCTAGCGTCAAATGATCAGTTTCACAGCCCTTCTCCTAAGTTGGAACAGGGTACCTCCTTTCTGAAGACAGTGATTGTTAATAGAATAAATATTTGCACCACACAAACCTGGGTTCAAATTTTGCCACATATATGCTACACATGGCTGTATGATGTTTGAAAGTAAGATATCTCCATGATTTCCATTTTTTCTCTTTCTTTTTTTTTTTTTTTTTTTGAAAGGGAGACATGACTTCATTAGAAAATAAAAAACAACTGAGGTGATGGGCTGATCTTCAATGACTGCCTTGGTGGATAAGGCTGTTTTTGGTCGAACTAGCCTTCTCCTGCTCTGCCTCTGCACAGGGTCCAACTCAAAACAGCCCCATAACCTCAGGGTCTCATCTGCTGCTGCTGATGCCACTGTGGCTCCATCTGGGCTCATGGTCAGACTCAAGACCTGGGATGTGTGACCTCTGAGCTCAATCACCTTTTTCACAGTTGGGTACTTCCAAATAACCAGCTGGTTCTGGACAAAGCCTTGGCCTGAAATGGGCTCCTTGTAGTAGGGAGACCAGACAATGGAGCACAACTGGGAAGGGGTATCCAAGGACTCAGGCCCCAGAGCAGACGTTCCAGATGCAACTGTGTCACTCACTGGTGCTCCCTCCTGTTGCCAGGATATTGGACTGCCAGGGACACCAAGCTACAGCCTTGACCGCCCCTTGAGGCTGGGTGAATGTCTGCAGGGAAACCCAGTCACCCTCTCCAGGAGCACTAGGTCACACATTGAACAAGTAATCGTTGCCACCTGGCCAAATGTCATCCATCTGGGGTCCAACATAGTCCACACACTTCCTGGCTGTGGCCGCTCAGTGTGGCCACATGGTGTTCCTGCTACCCAAACATCATGTTGGTGGGTATGGCAGGCACGGTGAGCCACTGGAAAGGATATAGCTGTTCCCACCTAGGGAACCCACTCGAGCAGAGTAACTGGTCATATTTTAAAGCCGTTTCTGCTATTGCACATCCCGTAGCTGCACTCCCGGTGCCCACAGCCAAGTAGTTGCCCTCTTTGATCTAGGCCACAGAGGATACATATTCCCCAGGATGCTCCTTTTGCAACAGCTGCAGGATGTCATCAGAGGTACACACTGTTATCCAGCGCCACAGTCAGTAACATTCCCAGAGCTCCCGTCCACAAGGTTCAAGTAGCAGTCATTTCGGATTTCAGGGGCATTCAGGATCCATTCTGGTAGGGAAGGAATGTAACAACAGTAGGTCTTTTTGCTGGAGCCAGGTGTGGCCTTCTGGTTATAGAGTACTTTCAGTCTGTTCTGATAACCCTCTGGGGCATTTTGTGGTTTTCCACTGAGCGGAAGGATTTTGGCTTCCTCCACATCAAAACCGTTCAGATTCAAAGCCCAGCTTTCTGATGTTCCT
>CAUYQG010203493.1:0-15213 GCA_963574415.1 Tarsius wallacei | reverse complement strand
GCCTGTAATCCCGCTCCTTGGGAAGCTGAGGTGAGCGGATTGCCTGAGCCCGCGAGTTCGAGACCCGCCTGGGCAGGCGAAATCTCATCTCTACAATAAATCAAAAAAATTAGCCGGGCGTGGTAGCGCACGCCTGTAGTTCCGGCTACGCGGAAGGCTGAGGCGGAAGGATCGCCGGAGCCCAGCAGGTCGAGGCTGCGGTGGCCGGGAGCGGCCACTGCACTCCAGTCTGGGCAACGGAGTGAGACACCAACTCAAAAAAAAAAAAAAAAAAAGTCTATTAGTTTCTTCCTCAGACCTTTCCATTCATCATTGTAATAGTCAAAATCCTGTTACTTTTATTCCATTGCATGAAGGAAAAATATGATTCAGGGAGATTTAATAGAAAAGTTTTTAGACCTTCTTATTAATTTATCATAACTGAAGACTTAAACAGAAAAATATCAGTTGGTACATTCTTTAGCAGATCCCACTTCATCCCTAAAACATAATTCTCTGCCAGAGGCAAAGTCTGCCAGAAGGCAGAAATTGACATGTTCATCAGAGCTTGCCAGTTACCTGGAGACAGGAGGGTTAATGTGCTCAATGATAATGGCTCAACTTTTGGATTGGACAATAATTTTAGAATGGTTTAAAATGAAGAAGTCTCTTGACTTCATCTAAGTAGAGTTAATACATTAAAGAACTTTGTGTGCTCTAATGCTTCTTTAAGGGGTAGGTATAAGGGAATAACATGAAGACTAGAGAAAATCCCCAGATTGCTCATTTCATCAGATAGACAGCCTTCTCTAGCTAATTCTAGCCTTAATGATAGAAGAGAAAAATCTTCAAATAGCTATTATAGAACAACAGCAATTGACTCTAGTGTCAGAAAGAAAGAGCACTAGGAGAAACACAAATGCAGATTTCATAGTAATAATCTCTAAAAATGGCTACTCAAAAATACTAGAATATCAAAAATGGAAGCACACAGCTCTATATGAAATTTTTCACCACAGTATGACAAAGTGGCTATTGTATTCAGCAAACATTGGTAAGAAAACTTACAATATTTCTGAGATTGTGTATGG
Organism: Tarsius wallacei; assembly: GCA_963574415.1. Lineage (NCBI taxonomy): Eukaryota > Metazoa > Chordata > Mammalia > Primates > Tarsiidae > Tarsius > Tarsius wallacei. Next base: position 14,143 of record CAUYQG010203493.1, on the reverse strand, counting down.
TACATGTTGGATTAGTCACCAGCATAATTTTGGTAAAACTGTAAAGATTGAACATGGACAAGAACTCAAACCTTGGTGCCCCCTTGATTATCTTCAGATATATTTCATTTAACTATCACTTCAATAACTTTGTGTATCTGTCTGTCATTTTTTTCTTATTCCTTGAATCCATTTTTTGCCTACGAGTTCTAAAATGACAAACAATTAAACAATTGGCCCTCTCTATCAATGGGTTCAGCATCTGTACATTCAATCTAACTTGAACCAAAAATATTTGGAAAACAAAATTCTACAAAGTTTCAAAACGCAAAGCTTGAATTTGCCATATGCAAAGTCCTATGTTGAATTCATGTGAAGGAAGTGATGTGTACGTATTGTATTAGGTATTATAGCAATCTAAAAATGAAATATATGGGAGGATGCACATAGATGATATACAACACAATGTTGTGCATCCACAGATTTTGGTATCCTCTGGGGGTCCCAGAACATATCCTGCAGAGATACCAAATGTACTTTATATTTCCTTGCCAACACAGGGTATCTCAACCTGTCCCTTGAGTGCCCTCTAGAGAAAGTTACACATTTTATTGAAATAATGTAACAAAAGTTTTTTTATTGTTTTTGTTTGTTTGTTTGTTTGGGAGTTGGAGTCTCACTCTGTCACCCAGACTAAAGTGCAATGGCATGCTCCCAGCCACCGCAGCCTCAACCTGCTGGCTCCAGGGATCCTTCTGCCTCAGCCTTTCAAGTAGCCAGAACTACAGACACACTGCTACCACGCCAAGCTAGTTTTTTGATTTATAGTAGAGACTCGAGGTCTCGACAAGTGGCCTGGGCGGGTCTCCAACCCGCCGACTCAGGCAATCCACTCACCTAGGCCTCCCAAAGTGCTGGGATTACAGGCTGAGCCCAGCCAACAAAAGTTTTTAAAAGCTTTGCAATTTTGAGAGAGGTAGAAAAAACAAATATAACTCTAAAGTTGAAAGTAGATAAACTCTCAGAGATTTTCCAACTTTATTGCCTTAAATTAGTATTGGATTAATGACAAGGAGATTAGCTCCTTTTGGGTGTCATCAATTAACTTCTTTGGTGATAGTCATAGGCAAGATCATATGTCAAGAGTTATCATCTCCATTTTTAGATACCTTGCGTGACTTAAAACCTAGAGATGTGCTATACTGAATTAAGTATCAGAGAAGACAGAATTTAGATCCTGATGGAAAGAATTATATTATGAACTATTAGCAATAAGCAAGTTCATATCTCCTAATCAAAGGGACAAATGACACTTTTGAATCACTGGAAGATAATTACTTCTGAAGTCTTCAAGCTGATTTTTTTTTAAATTTCAGAATTATATGATCTTTGAGAAGAGATTACCTCCATCCAAGACCCTCAGACTTAGTCAAAACTATGGGTGTCACATATTAATCTGCATTTTATTGTTCTTTATTTTCTTAGCCATCTTATTTTCTTTCTTGTTGATTTAAGGCTAACTTCAATTTTATTAACTATAGAGGAAGCCTCTGATATGGATTTTTCAGGTCAGCCCAGGCTTTGAGAGTGTCAGCTTAATAGGTCAGCTAGCCAAGCTCCAGAGAGTGTCATCTCAATGGACTACAAGCCTAACCCCAGGAGTGTTGGCTCTAATGGCCTGGCAAGCCAAGCCTTGAAAGTGTTGCTGATTTGGTGAGCTGCTAAGCCTAGCCTCAGGAGTGCCTCAGCTTCAGAGTATCACCTTCTACTGGCAGCTCTCCCAGTTTAGCAGGCTCTGTTGGCTGGCAAGCCAGTCTCTGGGCTGCACAGCTCTATGGTTCTGATGATCTTCTGCAGCTCTTCATGTTGGGCTCTTGAGGATGAGATTCTTGTCTTGTGCCCAGGTGGAATGAGGGACACAGATAGCCAGAAAGTGAGAAAGCAGGATTTACTGAGAGGACAGAAAAGCTCCCACAGTAGAAAGGCACCCAAGGGGGTTGCTGATCTGGGGCAGAAACCTGGTGCTTATATAACCCTAAGACTTAGCCAGTTGACTGACATTACTGTGAGTTGACTGGTTGGCACTAGCTGTGCTGTTTGGTCAGTACTAAGGACCAATCACCAGGAGGTAGGGGCTAAATGGTGAACTGATTTGTTGACACTGGGCAGTGAGCCAATTGTTGTTTAGCTATCCCAGTAGTGAGTATTTAAGCTCTAGCTTGAGAGGCTTGTAGGGAGCTTGTTTACCAATGGAAGCATATCAGTCCTAGAGGCCTGCTGGAAGTTCACTACATTGTTACCGGGGGACCTTCCCTGTCTGTCTGCCAAACTTTTCTCTGACTATCTCCTCTCTCATCTCTATATTTTTTTTTTTGAGATGGAGTCTCAGTTTGTCACCCCGAGAAGTGCAGTGGCCACTCCTGGCCACTGCAACCTCGACCTGCTGGGCTCCGGTGATCCTTCCACTTCAGCCTTCCAAGTAGCTGGAACTACAGGCACGCGCTACCATGCCCAACTAATTTTTGATTTATTGTAGAGATGAGATCTCGCCAAGTTGCCCAGGCGGGTCTTGAACCCGCAAGCTCAGGCAATCCACTCACCTCAGCCTCCCAGAGAGCTGGGATTACAGGCTGAGCCACCGAGCCCGGTTCATCTCTGTTCTTAATACTGTTTTTTTGACTCCTTATACACTCATTGGGATGATCCAATGCTTGGTTTTATGAACTACCTAACAAATACAAAAAAACTGATTCCTGGATTTGTACACATATTTTTTTAGAACCACAAGATTCCTTTAAAGCTAATTCTTTTAATGAGTTATTTGATGGTCTGATAAACAGGATTCAATATATGCATAACTTTGCATATGACAAACACTACAACAGGTCAGCCGTGCAGAAATCTAAAAATTCTATCACATTGTTTATATAAAAGTATTTTACTTTCTTCAATAAAATGTGACTTGAGGACCTCATGTGGGAACTAGCTTCTGCAATTGAACTTTTAAGAAATAGAACTTGGAAGAAAAAGAGAGAACAGATGGTGAATATTTGGAGCCTATCTCATTTTCACATCTCTTACAAGTAAGACTTCTCTTTTGCTTTAGATCTACCTAATGATCTTACCATTGCAAGTTTAATTGCCTGGAACTGAAACATTCTAAATGAGTAGTGCCATAACATCACAACACTATTTAACAATCCTATACATGGTATTTTACTTATTACAGATTAGTATATGACTTCAGTTTTCTAAGATTAGAGTTGTGGCACAAAAGTCAACTGGTTGTACCTATTAATTGAACACAAACTTAGTAAACAACCTAATTTATTTCTTCAAGTCATTCCCTAACATGAAGCAGGGTTCACTTTGTGCCATCAGCTTATACTTCTATTAAAAATAATGTATTAAATAAATTAATGCAGGAAGAAAAAATATTTCTTGATTTGACAGCCAATGTCCTAACCATTCAAGGGGGATTTTGAATTCTTTTCTTTTCTTTTCAAGCTCTTTATGCATGCTTTACAAAAGGTCCCAAAAGTAGGAGGAATTCCATGTTATGGTTTAGAGATGCTCAATACCACTAAGACTATATAATACTTTTCTGGGAGATTCATAAAGTTGAACAAGCAGTGGTTCATAGGAGAGTAAATTTATATATAATTTTAGCCTTTCAAAGGGACAGAATGTTGTGCTTATACTCCAGAAGTGTTCACTGGGATATTTAATACTACAAAAATAGATCTGAGAATCAAACAAAGTAATTTAAAAAAATAGATAATTTGGTGAATAGTTCCATATCGGGTTCCATAGAATCTTCAGATTGTGGATGGAATTTATTCTTGTGGTTTACTTCTGGTACTTGTGGCACTTGAAATGGATAACAAATTTTGATGATAATTCTTCTCTTAGTAATTGTGTTGAAAAATTCAGACTTTGATGGTCAGCATCTTCACTTCCTCTGGGCAACAGCTATCATATTCAGTAAGGTAACTAAATAGATAAATAAATAAATAAACAAATATGTATATAGAATAAAAAATAAGGAAGCCTGACACATAAGGAAATTTAAACAATCATGACATTTTAGGTGATAATTATCTGGATTACTCATATTCTTATACATTAATGATATATTATTTAGCTCAGACTTTAGAATGATCATAGGAGAAAGCTGTAAGACCTGAACCCACCCAAAACCAAAAATCTGTTTGCATTAGCATAACTTTGCTTTTCCAATGTCTATCAATATGATTTTATTAATTCCAGAAAGTCTTGTCCAGAATTTTTTTAAAAGACAAGATTAATTTTACTATTTGTTTCAGAAATTTTTCTCCCTCAAGCTGCTCAACTCTGAAATATATATTATCAAACAAGTATTTTCTTTCTAAGAATCTTTGAAGCCATAAAAATAAAATTCTCACTTTGCTATGACCCTGTAATTCTAAACCATCATATCATGGTTCTTACACAACTGAACCCCTGGATTGAACAATTTACCTTAAATCAGAATATAAAAACTCATGTATATCCCATCTTTATTCTCCTTTCCTCTGAGATGCTACCAAAAGCTGACAAAGCAGTTCTCTCTATGAACTCAGTAAGAATAAATGATATTTTCCTATCATCTGGTTATTTGGGCTGTATTTTCATAGCCAGCATTTAGCAGCACTTAGATGCCCCATGATTAAAGCAAACATATTCATCATTGTCACTTATTTATGATATAATATTCTTGATTTCATTTTTCACTAATTTAGGTCAATTAATTTTCTTATAGAATAACAAAACATTTGTCATTTTACCAATTTTATAGATGAAGAAATTGATGCTTGGTAATATTGATTAAGTAGCCCAAAGTTAGTCAGAGAGTAAGCACAGAGGTTAGAATTGAATAATTTTACCTCTACATTTCCATAGATCTATAATTTAAGTTTCCTGAGTAGAGAATAAATTTGCAAATGTCCCTCAAGTGTGATTTTCTATTAAAGGAGGAAGAAAAATTGAAACTCTCTCCAGAAAACACCTTTTTGAAGGGAGATTCCCTAGGAAAAGAAAAACTAGAGCTTATGTGGGAATGTCAGGTGTCATCCTCAAAATATGATACCCAAAGCAAAACATATCACAAAGCATTTTATATGTAAATATTAAGTAAGCAGGAGTCAATCTTTTTAAGTCATAAACATAAAGTTTTAAAAGATAAATAGATGATAGATAAGATAGGTAGAATGACAGAGATAGATGCAGCTAGATAAGATACATAGACACATAGATACATAGATACATAGATATAGATAGATAATCATTGGCTAAAATGGGAATATTTGGGTCTATCATGGCAGTTAGGCTTGGTATTAGGTTAACTGGGATATTCAACTTACATCAGTAGTATTTGTTTGCAATATATCTACATATTTTACCTATAGACATTGTAACTTCAAAGAAACAAGTCCAGAACAGGGTTTATTCTTCAGACTATCATAAGATGACAAATTCCGTATCTATAAACTCACTTTTATCAAATGGAATAATAAAAGAATGGCTCAAAAAACAATATTGATAGTTTGAGGGTAAAAAACAACAACAGTCAAAGACTGTAGAGTAAATATTAAATAAAACACTATTTGTATAAAAGATTTTTTTTTACTGCACTTTTCCAAATAATTTAAGATAAAAAACATAAAACCAAAAAGTAATAAATTGTCATAAGAGAGTATATGAAGTCAAATGAAAAATGACTAAATATAAAATAGCATCTGTAACTATATATGAACTATAATTAAGATAATGTACACTTAAAAGTGTGATAAATTTTCTCCACTCCCTACTAGTAAAAGATAGCCCCTGAAAATATTTTTATTTAAGTTTTAATCTGAAAGACTTGAATTGATTCCAAGCATTAAACAGGGAAAGGATTTATCTCACTCTTTCAGGCTCCCCAGACTAGAGAAAGCTAGAAAAAAAGTTAAACAGTCAAATTTGATTGTTCTCCAGGACACGCTCTAGTTCATACTGACAAATCTCCTTCCTTCACTCCCACATCCTACAATCCCGGCAGATAATAAGAACATTTGAACAAAGGTGAAAGTCCATGTTATCAGATGCTAGCATAGCTGGATCTCTCTTGAACTGAAGGAAATTAGACTCTTCATACCCAGAGTTATATCCAAAAATGATATCATTAAAAAAGGCACCCATATTTATGTTACAAGATATTGATTGTTAACTATAATTCACTAAAAGTCAATTTTTTAATATCTTTAGTGACCTTCCTTCAAGTTTACAATTGCAAAGCACACATAAAAATAAATTTAAAAATTAAAAAAAACAGCTTTTATGTGATATAATGCATGACAAGAACCAAGCAAACAGATGGATTAAACAATACACAAATCTTAAAAATCTTGTATAAGATTCCAAGCAAGTTCTTCTGACATCAAGTTATGAAATAGTAGTACATTATATTTTCTTGATAGCTCCATATAAAATGTATAGGTAAAGTAAGGCAACAATGTTTTAAACAATGATGCTTTCTTACTGATTCTGTCGGTTCTACAGCATTTTAGTTAATACCCACTTCTATTCTTCAAAGTTTAAACCCAGAATTGTAAAATGTCTTACAAGAGGACACCTATAATTTACTTATTAAAAAAAGTATTTATTCTTGCATGTTTAAACTTCAGTCATCTTCAAAGTACTCTCCATCTGATGTAATACACCTATCAAGACCTTTTTTTACTACTAAAAACAATTTTTGACCTGGTCAATTTTGAGGCTTTTTAGTGCTATTGTTGGTTTTTTTTGTGTCACCTTTCCACATTGGCAAAACATTTTTTTTTGAGGACTTTTTCTCATCTGGGGAAACAAACAAACAAAAACTCTCTTGAAGTTAAATCAGGTGAATAGAGAGGGTGGGGCATGGGGATCACGCCATTTTTGTTAAAAAAAAACTGCTAGATTATCAGTGTGGTGTGGGAAGGTGTATGTAAATCACCCATCATGAAGTTAACAAAAGAGTTGGAAGAATCTCCCCCCACCATTAACTGAAGCTGAATGCAGTCTCTCACAATAACCTGGTACATTGATGCCAGTGGTTTTCTAGAACATTTACCTTCTGGAGGAAGACTGTTGATCAGCATTAATTTTCTGACTGTTAGCATTATTTCACCTGTTTCTTTTATAGCATTTAAATATTCTATTAAACTTGTTTTTTCACGTGAAAATAATTCTTTTGGGGTTCCCTTCTCATACATGGCAACCCTTTGTTAAAAATATTCTTAGGGACCATTGCCAGATTATTGCTGCTATTGCCTTACTAATCTATGGTGTAGCCATCTGCTCTTTGAGCTATGACCAGGCCATGTTTCCTGACTTTGGTTCCCTCCTCTACCTTGGGGAAGCGAATCAACTTTCTCCCCCAACCCCTCTCTCTCTCAAACTACTTTCTAAATAAATTGTATTTTCTAATATAAATATATATTTTCTTAGGAAAATAAGGCTAATGTGTTGGCACAAACCAAGTATACAGAGAGTAAAAGTGAAACTTCCAGCCGGGCTCGCTGGCTCAGCCTGTAATCCAGCGCCTTGGGAGGCTGAGGTGAGTGGATTGCCTGAGCCCGCGGGTTTGAGACCCACCTGGGCAACTTGGTTAGACCTCATCTCTACAATAAATCAATAGCTGGGCGTGGTAGCACGTGCCTGTAGTTCCAGCTACTCAGAAGACTGAGGCGGAAGGATCACCGGAGCCCAGCAGGTCGAGGCTGTGGTGGCCGGGAGCGACCAGTGCACTCCAGTTTGGGCCACAGAGTGAGACACCGACTCAAAAAAAAAAAAAAAAAAAAGTGAAACTTCCATATGATCATACAGACAATAGCATTATACTACCAATATCATTTTAGGCATACTTTAAAATGGTTCCAAACTAATTCTGATCATTAAAAGAGTCCCTATCCATCAATATTATGTTTGCAATTCCAGTTAAATATCAGAGTTGAAAACAAGAATGTTAAATAATGCATATTTTCCAGTGTTGTGTCAGTTGTTCGCCTTAGATTTAGTAGTAGAACCTGAATAAATGACATATTATATCTTAGGAGTAATTTTAATTATATGGATTCTGTGTTATGCTGAAATAATAGGGAATTTTTTAGGATATAGGAGTTACTTTAAGGATTTCTTAATGCCTAGCTCTAGATTATAGAAATGCCACATTTCTTAATTAATATATGTACCATCGCTCACTTGAGTCTCTATTTCCAACTTTACAAAATTTAGTCTTTAGCCTGATAGTCAAAGGTAATTAACATTCTATTTCACCTTTCTTCTGCAAAGACAGTTTTTGACATTCTGTTCTATAAACCCATCAGTGAAATAATTTAGGAATATTTAAAAAACTGATCTTGCTATAATTTTTAATTAATAGAAGATATGGTTATCAGAGAAATTGTATGTGTAATGCATGGCATTTACTTTTTAGCCTCACGGAGTAACCTACCAATCCATAAAGGACTAATTAATTCAAAAGTTACTGCTAAGAAACAACATATTCATCTCCTCACTAACTCTTACCCACCAAACCTGGATTATCAGCATTAATTTTCTAAATGTTAGCATTATTTCACGTTTCTTTTGTAGCATTTAAATATTTTTTTAAACTTTTTTTTTTCACATGAAATGCCTCAATAGGGTATAAACTCCTTGAGATTTATACTCTTTTACACCCAGCATAACACTGCATTTTGTATGTTTCCACTAAAAATAATTTTACTTTTTTACTTTTACATTTAGGTAGCAATAAAATGTTACTTTAAAAGAGAATATTATCAGCCACTTATTTCCTAGAGTTTTGGATAAATGCACATTTTTAGTGGCCTAAAGGAGATCATTTTGAAAAGTTTGCATCAAATAGGCAAAAATAAATGTCCTCTGAGTTAGGGAGGGGAATAAAGTAGATAATGAAGGACAAAAATAATTTGACTTCATTCTCTGGCTTCATTCTCTGGCTATATTTTCCTGCAAACCCTTTAGAGAAAAGGTTACAACAACTTTTTTACATTGCAGCCAGTTATATTATTAAAGCACAAATGTGATTGTGTTTCTCTTGAGTTAAAAACTTATCAGCTAAAAAATTTTTATTGAAGCAAAACAAAGTCAACAAAATGAGAAAAAAATTAAAAAATAATATGTGTGGAACAGCTATCCAGCTGGCTCACTATTAATAAAAAGTTTTAGAAAAAAAGATTAAAGGAATACAAAAATAAAAGAAATAATATAAGACATTTTAAAAACCAAAAAGATAAAATTCTATAGGATAAAAGGGACTGAGGAGTGCATAGAACACAAAGATATGCACACACAACTACATAAACAAAACTCTCTAATTTTTTTTGCATATAACAATTTAGTATATTATTTAGCAAAATGAAGATAAGAAAGACGCATCATAAAATGTTTTAAAATGTTCTTCTCTGCAAAACAAGGGTGAGATAGATGGATTAGAATACTATCTTTTAATATAAAAATATTTATTAAATCTTTTCGAATATATTTGGTATCAATTTTATAAAAATGAACAAATACAAATGCTAATATATTAATATGGTAATTCAAAACAAATACAAGTGTTAAAATCTTTTATTGGCTTTATTTATCATCTAAACTTTTTAGAAGTATCTAGTCTTTTATCATTTGTTTTTATTAACACTCTGTCTTCATTATTTTTGTTGATACTAACCCAAATTTACATTGAACAAATTCTTAAAAAATAGATTTATTTTTACCAATGTTTGATAAAGCTTTGGTAAAAAGCAGTTAAAACAATTTAAGCTTCATTATTCCATTAAATCATTTTCAACTTTTTGATCCCTGTGTTTTTCTCTCATAAAAATTTTTTGCCTTGAGTTCTTAAACTTGTTGAAATTATTTTATAACAGATTAATTATTTGATTTAGTGAATTTTTTTTTTTTTTTGTTTGAATTCACACTCTGTCACCTAAGTTGGAGAGCAGTGGCATGATGATGGCTTACCGCAGCTTTGACCTCCGAGGCTCAGGAAATCCTTCTATCGTTCTCCCTCATCATCCAGAGTAGCTGGGTCTAGAGGTATGCATCACAATGCCATCTAATTTTTAAATTTTTTGTAGAGAAAAGGTTTCACTATTTTGCCTAGGCTGATGTTGAACCTCTGGTCTCAGGCAGTCCTCCTGGCTCAACTTTCCAAAGTGCTAGGATTACAGGTGTGAGCCACCGCGACTGGCCAGATTTTTATCTCTAATCGTTGCATTTTTCATTTGGCCTTTAAATGCTCTTTCATCTACAGTTTTTATTCTTTTCCCAAGGCTGACTTTCGTAGGTAAATAAAACTTGTGCCTTACCTTATAATTGAGCTTGACACACTCTATCACTCAGTTACATAGGCAGAATCAAAAGAAATTATATGCCAAATTCTATTGTTAATTTGTTTTTAACAAATTACATTATGAATAGATTTCAAGAAATAAGAATTTTTTATAGTTTCTAAAAGGTAGTGAGATACAGTATATGTCTACTCAGAAATACAGCTGTTAATTAATTTCAAATTGAAGGAATATCATTCCTTTGCTGAGATGTTATTTGGGATTTTTTTGTTGTTGTTGTTATTAATTGAAAAGAACTAGCTTGTTCCGCACAGCAAAGAACACAACAGAGTGAAGAGACAACCAGCAGAATTGGAAAAAAGTATTTGCGAACTATTTATTTGACAAGGGATTAACGTTAAGAATAAATAAGAAACTCAAACAACTCAAAAACAAACAATCCAATTAAAAATAGGCGAATGAGTTGAATAGATATATCTCAAAAATAAACATACAAATGTCCAAATATATTTTAAAAATAACAAGTATATTTTAAAAACATAAAATAAGCATTGCTTGAAATATTGCTATATATACTGAAGACTTTAACATGTAACAAGTAAGCACATACTATCCAGTTTTAAAATTTCATTTTGTTTGAGAAATTCCCATACTACTTTCCATAGAGGTTGTGCTAATTTACACTCGTACCAACAGTGTATAAGCACTCCCTTTTCTCTACATCCACTATGGCATCTATTGTTTTTTGATTTTTTAAAATAATGGCTATCCTGACTGATGTACTGCATCGGTATCTACCCAAATGAACAGAGGACATTTTATAAAAAAGACACCTGCACTTGCATATTCACCAAACACAATTTACAATTCCAAAGATGTAGAACCAACTGAAATGTCCATTAATCTATCAGTGGATAATGAAAATGTGGTATAAAAATTCAGAAGAATCTAAAGAGTGCTGAGTCCCAGGTGCCCTACTCCCTACCCTGATCCAGCTGTGGAACAAAGGGTGAGGCCAGAAAAGGATGAGGAAGGACTACAAAGAGATTAGTGGTGAGTCCAGGACTGACCCAAATCCCCTCCTCCCCAGCAGTCCTCTGAACTTCAGACCACACAGCTGGGCCGCGACTGACCTGGATATCAGTCACAACAGGAGAACTCCATTCCAGGATAGGACTGGCTGGGGCACCCCCTGGAAGTACAGACCCAGGGAAGAGAAAACCCCGCACTTCCCCACTGGAGGAGATCATATGAGAGTGGGAGGGGAGAACTGCAGTCCCACTCACCTCCACTGCCTTTCCTCCTTCCCTGCTCCAGACACTGAGGAGAGAGTGAAAGAGGTGGTTCTGCAGGAGAAACCTGATTAGAGGAACAAATATAGAGGCTGCTACCTGAGGGCAGGTTTTTTTTTTTTTAATTTTTAATTTTTTTTTGCCTGTTTGCTTGTTATTTCATCTATTTTTCAAATTTTTTTTCCTTTGTGCATGAATGTGTGTGTGAGGGTTTGATCTGCATCCTCCCCCAATTTTTTTCTTTTTCTTTTTTTGTTTCTTTCTTCTTTTGTTGTTTTCTGCATATGTGTGTATGTGAATGATTGAGTGTTCAACTTTCAAATTTGTTGCTGTTGTTGTTAATTTGTTTTTGCTCTTCTTTACTTCTGTTTTTTTTTAATTTTCATTTTTTATAGTTTAAAGTATGTGTCAATATATGTGTGAGGGTTTGAACTAAATTTCTTTTTTTTCTGGTCTTTCTAATTTTCTTCTCCATTCACTTTGTGCTAGGCATGTGTGTGTGTGTTCAGTTTTCTTGTTTTTTTTTTGTTGTTGTTGTTTGTTTTGTTTCACTTTGTTGTTATTCCAGTTTGTTTAGGGGTGTGTGTGTATGTCTATGTGTGTGTGTTCAATTGTTTTTTGCATTGGTTTCTGCTTTGTACCATCATATAGAATGGTAGTGAGGAGTGAGTCTCAGGGAAAATGTACCACAGTAAGTGAACATTGTAATTTGCAAGTAGTTTCTGAATCTTAGCACCCCTTCCCCTACTTTATTCGACTTTCAAAAACTACAAGAGACAGCAAAACTTCCCATCCACCATCTTATTTCAAAATGAAACAAATCCAGATCACAGATCAAGGAAGACTACAAACATCAGGATGGAAAGCCTCTCCCACTGACACTGAGTAACAGAAATAAAGAGAAAAACAAGAGATCTGTCACAAATGAGGAAGATCCAAAGGAAGTCCACAGGCAATTTCAAATATACCAAAGAGAAAACTCCTGAACAATCAGACTTTGGTGCCCAAACAATGGAAGTCACCAATGACTGGCCCCAGAATGCAACATATATTAGGGACTGGATAAAAAGAGTGAATAAGTCTCAAGAAAGACAAAATGCAACAATGAAAGAACTTGTAACAGATATTTAGGCAATAAAAAGTTTTATACAGAAAATAAATAACAAGACAAGCATGGAAAGCAGAATTCATCTAGCTGAAGAAATAGTCTCAGAACTTGAAGACCAGAACATGGAATCAAACTGATCTGTAAAAAACATAGAAAGAAGACGCAGAAAGAGCAAAACCTACAAGAGATGTGCAATTATATAAAGAGGCCAAATCTACACCTGATTAGTATTCCAGAAGAAGAAAGGGAAATGAAGAACAACTTGGAGAAAATATTCCAGAAGATAATCCAAGAAAACTTTCCCCATCTCACTAGAGATGTGACCAGTCAAGCACAAGAGATATAGAAAACTGCCACAAGACATCATATGAGAAGACCAATCCCTAGACACATAGTAATTTGCCTACACAAAGTAGGCACACAAAAAAATCCTAAAGGCAGCAAGCTACTGGGGAAAACCAATCAGAATAGCAGCAGATCTATCAGCAGAAACACTACAAGCAAGAAGGGACTGGAGTCCAATATTCAAAGTCCTCAGAGATAAACAATTTCAACCAAGAATTTCCTACCCAGTGAAGCTCACTTCATCAATGTTGGATAATTAAAATCCACAAATCCAATTCTTAAGATATTATACAAGTTCCAGCCCAGCTGTATAGGAAACACTTAAAAGGGTATTAAATACAGAAGAAATTAAAAAAAAAAAGAATGACCACACACTTCCCAAGAGAATAGTAGAGCACAGAATCAACAGAGAATATAGCACAACAAGAAACTTGAAAACACACACATACATCAACCTGAAAGACAAAAGAAAACAAGCAAACAAAGAAAAACTTTATAAGAGCTTCATGACAGATATAAGCAATCACATTTCAATAAGCAGCCTGAATGTGAATGGATTAAATGATCACTGAAAAGACACAGAATAGTAAACTAGACACGAAGCCATGACCCAACTATTTCCTGCATCCAGGAAACTCATTTCAACACAAAGGATGCACACAGACTCAAAGTTCAAGGATGCAAAACAGGTTTCCAGGCAAATGGATTACAAAAGAAGGCAGGAGTCACGATCTTAATATCAAACAAAACAATACTTAAGCTATCAAAAATTTAAAAGGATGAAAAAGGGTACTATATAATGATAATAGGTTCACTCCATCAACAAGAAATACCCATCCTAAACACATATTCACCCAACACAGGAACACCAGCATTTATAAAACAACTACTAAGTAAACTAATCAAAGATATTGACTCCAACACTACTATAGCAGGAGACTTGAATACCCATTAACAGCTCTAGATAGATCATCGAGGCAAAAAATCAACAAGGAGATCCAGAACCTAAACTTGACACTCTACCAAATGGACTTAATAGATACTTACAGATTATTCCACCCAAC
>CAUYQG010203491.1:0-44839 GCA_963574415.1 Tarsius wallacei | reverse complement strand
TTAGCCGGGCGTGGTAGCGCGCGCCTGTAGTTCCAGCTACTTGGAAGGCTGAGGCGGAAGGATCACCGGAGCCCAGCAGGTCGAGGCTGCGGTGGCCGGGAGCAGCCACTGCACTCCAGTCTAGGCGACAGAGTGAGACTCCAACTCAAAAAAAAAAAAAAAAAAAAACTGTTCTTTTATTTCATGAAATTTTCTTTTTTTCTGAGCTGTCTATGAATTATGCAGGGAAAGACACAGGGTTTAAGTACTGGGGGAATTCAGTCACCCGGGATGGCTCTTGTGGTACTCTGTCCAGTTCAGTTGTAGTCAGATAGTGCAGCAAAATCAACCTTGTGTATGAAAAAAGAAGGCATCAGGATAAGGCAAGATGAAAGAAACATTCTTACTTGCAAATTTACTATATTTAAGAAATATGGGTTGGGCACAGTGGCTCAAGCCTGTAATCCCAGAACTTTTGGAAGCTGAGGCGGGAGGATCTCTTGAGGCCAGGAGTTTGAAAATAGCCTAGGCAACATAGCAAGACCTTGTCTCTACAAAATAATAATAATAATAATAATAATAATAATAATAATAATAATTAGCCAGGCATGGTGGTGTGTGCCTGTAGTCCCAACTACTCAAGAGGCTGAGGTGGAAGGATTGTCAGGAGGTCAAGGCTGCAGTGAACCGTGATTGTGCCACTGCACTCCAGCCTGGGTGAGAGAGTGAGACCCTGAATCAAAAAAAAAAAAAGTTTTCTGGTTTAAATAATTTCACATTGACTAGGATAGAGGGTAAGGGATACTGATGATAAACAGGTGGCTTCACTTTGCTTCTCTCTTGGGTTATCACCTGAACAAGGAAATAAGCATACACAGGATTGGTTCACTTTGTTGGCATAAGTCCTTATCATTTACTCTACTTATTTACACTAATCAGAACCTAAAAGCAAGATTGATGATTCATGATCTGGGAATTTATTGAAACAACATCGAACACTACAGGGAATTAATTATTATTTTTGGAATATTGGGTTTCTTTGAGTTTTTTGTTAGACACAGGGTCTCACTCTGTTGCCCAGGCTGGAGTAGAGTGGCATGATCATAGCTCACTGCAGCCTTGAATTCCTGAGCTCAAGAGATCCTCCTGCTTCTGCCTCCCAAATAGCTGGGATTACAGGTAATGTCACCATGCCCGACTGATTTTTAATTTATATATATGCAAATTATTTAATATACATATATTGCAGAGACAAGATCTTGCTGTGTTGCCAACTCCTGGGCTCAGGTGATCCTCCCGTCTCAGCCTCCCAAAGTGTTAGGGTTACAGATGTGAGCTATTGTGCCCAGCCTATAATATTGTATTTAGGTTGAATTCCCAGACCCGAATATAAATGTTGATGGTCTCCTAATCCCTTAGTGGGGTCACATATAGTGATTTTTTTGTCCTTGTTTGGAGATCTGCTTCTCTTTTCAGAGTCCCATTCCAATAGTTAAGTCATAATAGCAACACTTGAGGGCAGGGTAATCCGGGCTCCACTCTTGACTCTGCCACTCGTTAGCTACATGGTCTTGGACAAATCTTGCTTTCTCCTTGCCTCATTTTCTTCACTTGAAAGTTAGAGACTTTATAATCATTTCAATCCTTCTAAACTTGAAGCATATTTTCTCATAATGACCAAAAATTTGGACTGATAAAATACTTCTTTTGCCGTGGACTAGAATAGTTTAGAACATCATGTTAAGCTTTGAGAAAACATGCTTTATGTTTTCAGGCATAATGCATTTCACACAGCTCCAAAGGCCCCACTCCCAGAGCATCTTGCCCAAAGAGTCAAGTCTAACCATACAATTCTTCATACTTTTAGTCAACTTGGTGACATGAAAATGCACAGACTAGGCATAAACAGTGACAAAAGTTCATAAGTAGGAGAAACTGCTCTTAACAAGAGCTTTTTAGTTGATGAACATGTATTTTTTTTTAAAAAAAGACACTGGACATAGTGATTGGGATGAAAATATATCAGTGTGGTGGCCATTATTAACATAGGTTGCAATTCTGTTCTTTTTGTAGTGAACTCAAACCCTTGGATGTTACTCTCATGTTTTTGGTGACATTATGCACAATCTACAGCAATCTCCTTCTTTGTTCCTTTGTTAGGGGTGAACCGTGCTCATAGAACAGTAGATAGAGATGAGAGCATCGGTCTCTGCAAGTTCAGTAGATCTTTTTTTAGGTTGATCCTTTCCTGTTCTCATGAGCACTGTGCTAACATGCTGGTCTTGTGAACACTGTGGTCATGAGAATTTCCTGGTCCCAAGATCCATCAAAGTTCGAGTAACAGAATTTAATATAATGCAGGAGATATTTGCAACAATAAGAGAGATAAACATAATATCGAATATATCTGATAACAATTTTTTTCTTTCTTTTTTTTTTTTTTAATGCGTTTAGCGACAAGGTGCTGGGGCAACCAATGGAAAAGACAAGACATCTGGAGAAAATGGTAAGAGAACACGTTAGTCCAACTCTTTCCTCTCTTCCCATCTGCAGCCCTGGGCACACAGCAGGTGTGCATCATGCCTTTCCTCCCAGTCAGCTTTCTATATCTGTCTGTGTTCCATGTACAGTGGATTTTAACAATTCACAGCAAGCACTGAGGTCTGGTTTTACAAAGAAAACTGAGCTAGCTAAATACAGTGATAAGAACAGTTTTCTTCCCAAAGGAGGACTCCCATTTTGGGCAAGAGGATAATTACAATGCAAATATAGTTCTCTGCTTTCTTCATTAGGGTTGGTGAGAATCATCCAAGTTGTTGTGAGGATAAAATGAGATCAAATGAGATAAGTGCTTTGAAAGCTGTGAAGTGCTCAACTCCTGAAAGGATGTTTTAAAACTTGTTTCAGTCCTCTGGAGCACACAGCACACAGGGCTGGTCCCAGGGAAGGTGCTGAGTCAGTGAGAGTCACTGCAGAGTTTCTCCAGCAAATAAAAATGATAGCAGTGACAGGAATATTGCATCCTGGCTCTCTTGTTTCGACCACTACCTTAAATTGCAGGAATGATCATTACATTTTTATGGATCAGAAAACTGAGGATTGGTGTTGGGGCTGGGGTATGGCCAGGAACGAGAAGAAAATGAATCCTGAAAGAAATAGAGCTGGCTTGAACCCCAGGTCCCAACTTTAAAAGTTGTGATGGAGGACAAAGCATAATAAAGGAAAATCTGCAGTGGGATGCACTGAGGGTTACAGTTTGCTTCTGGTCAGGTTAGATTCTGGGTATTTTCACTTTTATTCACTCAAAATGAACTTTCCATTTGTGGAAAACTACCCTTGCTTACACTGGAATGAAATTTATGCTGGTGTCCATTAATCAAATTGGGGATAATGCCTTCCTAAATACCACTTGTAAAAACTCTGTGGGGCCTGACAACCCCTTTGGAGCCTCTGTGGTGAGTCTGAGCTGGGACTTGAGCAAACTCAGATTCAAGAATGTTCCCCTATGTTGCACTTTCTGCAGATTCTGACACTCCCACCCATTTGGGGCTATCCCATTGGTCAGGATTGGTGTGGTGACCCCTGGGGAAAGGAGCCATCATATCAGTAAATAGAGAGGCTAATCCCCCACAGTGTCCTAATCAGAGCTGGGGGTCTGGGGGAAGATGGAAACAAGGTCTTTCATGAACATGATGGTGCTTCCTGTGTTGCCTGGGGCATTTCCTGTCTCCTGTGTGTGGTTAGGATGGGTGTTTGGGGTATTGGCAAGTTGGTCAGAGAGCAGAGTGGGGAGCAAATGATGGGCTTAAAAGGAGGAGCAAAATTATAGCTGCTGAAAGGGGGAAGGACTGACTGTCACAAGGTGGTGTCCTGAATGTAGGGCGCTGTGGGCCTCCACTGATTTCCCTGGTTCTTACATTCATAGCCATCTATTCACTCACGTTCATTTCCATCGAACTTCACAACCTTAGAATCATAGAGTTTTTCAATCAAAAGACTTCTCAGAGACCTCTACTGTAGTAGTTCTCAAACTTCTGACTCTCAGAACTTCATTCCATTTGACAAAATTCTTGAAGACCCTAAATAACTTTTATTCATGTTGCTTATGTTCCATATTAAAAATTAAAGTGGAAAGGTTTTTTAAAAAGATTTACTTATTAATTCATTAAAAATAAAGTAATAAACCTACTATATGTTAACAAAAGTAACTTTTTTTCATGAAAAATAATTATATTTTCCAAACAGAAAAAATAATTAGTGAAAACAGTGGCAATTTTATATTTTTGCAAATCTCTTTAGTGTCTGGCTAAACAGAAGACAGCTGGATTTTCATATCTGCTTCTGCATTCAATCTGTTATATCACATGATGTGTAGCCTATGGAAAATTCCACTGCTCAAGTGTGAGAGAACAAGACTAAAAAAGCAAATAATATTTCTTAAGATCAAACTATACCTTTTACACTATCTTTTATAAAATCAAAAGTGATTTTGATCTTTTGGTGCCCTCAAAAGAGGTAGACACCCCCCAGGGTACTTGGTCAATACTTTGAGAACTAGTGCAAACCCCATGTCAAGTCTGAGGTGAAGGAAGACTGAAGGCAGAGTGGTGGCCACACCAGGATTAGGTTCCAAGATGTCTCTGCACCTTTGCTTTACCCTGGCACCCTATCAGTCCTTCAAAGCATTGCCTACATGCTTGGTGATTTGCATCAAACAGAATTATCAGTATTTCAGGTGATGCTACTGTCTGTCATTCAAAAACATGAAATTTCTTTTAGCCGAAAACTGGTCCACACCAGTGGAAACTGAGTGAGTCTTTTATGAAGGTCTAAAAATTAATTGAATGGAAAAATTCAAGATGCTATGAATAAGGGTTTTTATTATATAATTCTAGATATTAAAAGATATTCAGTTCTGAGAAGAGAATTAGAGATTATTTGATAGCTATAGAATAATGGCACTGTATAAATCTAAATTATTATTAACATGCTATGCTTTAATTTCAGATAAAACTACGTGTATATGATATTTGTACATGATACTGTATTACAATATTAAGTTTGCGCTTTTGTATCTAAAAATGAGCAGAGATGAAAGTCAGAGCAGCCTATGAAAGATTAGGGTACAAATTTCTAAGAGTAGTCTAAAAGGATTTTCATAAATAATCTGAATTACTTGATCTTTTATTCTTAAATTCCTGATATGAGAAGATTATCTTGGAATTTCTGTTTTAACCTAATATTACATTCCATTCAAATCCAAATTATTTTACTCTATCAGCACAGATACTTGGGAAGATCTATTATGTTAATGAATATTCCCTGTTAATATCAAATGAAGCTGTCTACCTGTATGGAAGAAACAAGGACCCATGAGAATAGAAATATAAAATATAAAACATCAAAATGTTATGAGACTTGGATGGTAGTCATTTAATCACAAAATGAACATTCCAAAATTCCATTAGCTGTCCACGCAAGTCAGAATGTTTTTATCCTTAATATTACAAGTTAAGTTGAGGCCTCCATTTAACATAGACAATAAAGACTGGGAGTGAACTATGTGTGCCTCAGTATTATTTGGACTACAAAAGACACAAGTCAGGAATATTAAAACTTCAGAAGGAAGGTTTTTAAATTCTTGGGCTTTCTTGCAATTTTGTTACATTGAGAGTGTCATTGACTGGGAATCTGTTTTCTTGTAATTCCAAGATTTATTGTGTTGCTATTGTTGTCATCATTATGGTATTTGTTGATGTGAAATATGATATATATACACTCTATCAAGAAGGCCTCTGAAATCCTTTTTATTCTTTTAAGATGTCAACCTCTGTACACACATTCCAGCAAAACAGATGTTCCTTCTGTCTCTAGATTTTGTGGTATTGTTTGTGGCAGGAAGATGGGTTTTTCAGAATTATTATTAGGGTTATAACTTTTTAAATTAAAAATCAACTTATCTGGGATCTGGGTGGTTTAAAGATATGTATTCCTATGTAAACAAAGTGCCTTCGTTATTTGATCAGTTAGGCCAAAATTTAATTTATTTCTTGATAAAACTTTCTACTTGGGTGAAGAAATAGTTAATAGCTCCAGTTGCCAATCTCTTTATCTGGCTTAACTGGCTTAATTAAATTCAAACATGTTTATAAATACAGATGCAACAATCTGAATCTAGATTATTCACCATGAATTTCTAATTTTGCCAAAATCTTTTTTGTGGCAATAACATTGCTGGATATCTTGATTCATATCTTGATACTGGTCATTCAGAGAGACTCCAAGAGTTAAATTTCTTTATTGATACACAAAAGTAGAATAATACTGGAAGGAGTGTAGCTGCTGGGAGCTCTCCAATCTAAAGGAAAGATTTATGAATACTAAACCTCCTGACGGAGCTTACTTTCAGATCTTGGAAGCTTACCCAAGTGAAACTGAATTCCTAAAACTGGAATGAATTTCTCTTGACTTAGTGAGCTGTAATACATTTGTTTCCAAAGGACTCTGTCTCTGAGGGTGAAAGGCATCTGAACACACCTGATTTTAGGAAAAGAATTCTCTCAAATCCAGGCTGTCGCTAAGTGTCCCGACGGAAGTATTATTCTTAACTGCCTGTGAGCCTTGCTGCAGTTGGGATTTCTTTGAGTTGTGAGTAGCCTTGTACAAGCTCAGGCTCCATACTTGAATAGCTGTGTCCCTTCTTTGGGAGAGAGGTTGTGGATTGAGAAGTTTCTAGTAGATGTGGAGATATTCTAGGAGCACTTAAAACTTAGTTTGATTTGATATGCTTTTATGATTGCTAACAGAGAATAGGATAAAATGTTGGTGTACTGGATACTCTCTTCTTGTTTTAAATAACATGCAAAACACAGTAGTTTAAGGTTATAGCACCTTTGGATTTGGAGGAAACGCACACAGAGTCAATTTTTAAAAAATTTTCTGCTATCAAGTAGGTAGACAGAGAGATTGACTAATATGAATCTGCATTTATAGTCAGATATATACAATACCATTAATCTGATTGTGATTTTTCAAATAAAAAATAAAACTTAAATATATATTCTCAAAGCAATTTTACTATCCCCTACTTCTGACCCTTTTGGGCTCCATGTCACCAATTAGACACCAAAAAAGAAAAAATTTTGGTGTTTTTGGTGCATGATGATCTTTCAAGACCTACGTATGAACTTGAACAGATTTTGCCTAGGATACATTGATTCAATAGCCTTTCCTTCGTTTGTGGAAGTGTGTGGAAGGAGACCTGTGTGCAAGGCTGGACATCACCTTGAAGTAAGGTGCAAGGCTGGACATCACCTTGAAGTAAGAGTGAACCAATGTTGTGCCTGAAGGTGACTGAATGCTCAATATCACACCCAAGAGAAAATACGAGTTTTGGCAGAAGACACTCATTGGCTAATCTTGCTCCTGTGCACAGGATGGCTGAGATGAAAGGCAAGAGGAAGAAATGCCATTTCTAGGAAGGTTACAAAGGGACAGACCATGTCCCACAACTGCCTGCAGCAGTGATGCAGCTGTTTTGCTACAGGTACTGGATGCAATCAGATCAGAGTTTGAGGATGCTTAGAGTGAAGACCCAGCAGCCTGCAATTCAGGTTTTTGCTGTTCCTGTGGACTGGTATGTCCAGCTGTTTGAAATCCAGGGGAATGTGAGACTCGAGTTCATACTGGAGGGTCTAATATGCCAATTCTGCATAAATCTCAATAGTTTAGGTGGAAGCTTACCAAGCTAAGACAAGCCTCTTGGAAAAGGAACAAAGACAACTAAGAGTATAGAGCTGCAACATGTGTCAGAAATGTGCTGTTTATAACTTTCACAGATGGCATCTGGCTATAGAAAAAAGCACCTCCCTGGAGTCATCAGTCTCTAAGGTGTGCAATACTTCCCAGGCCAGAAAGCTCTAAATATGCCTCCTGTTAGGACAATAGATTCATGAGCTGCAAAAAGCTCAGAATCCACCACACTGAGATAGTGAGTGCTGCTATGAATACCAGAGACACATGGAGTGTTCAAGGTGAGAAACCAAATGACTCTGGTCTCCATCTGGGGTCTTTTGGCCTTTATCTTCTTCCTTTTCTATATTTGAAGCAACCAGAAAAATGAAAATCAAAACAAGAATAGCTGAAACTCAGGAGAGAGAGACAGTCCTTTGTGCTCTTGGATTCAAAGACTCTAAATAATCTATATTCTACAGAAGGACAAGTTGGATACACAAAGTTGCTTCTGATATTGATCCAGATGGGGAAATAATGAAATGTAAATTGCTTATGAGGCCAGACCTTTAAACCATCAGTGTCTCCAAACAAACCTGGTCAATGGGTAATATTGTTCAACAAGTGAGTCAATGCTGTGTGAAAGGGATTAGTGCTGACAGGGATTTATTACCATCTAACTCAGTTATAAGAATGACTTTTTGTTTGTTTTGCCCTTCAGACTGAGCATTATAATGACTTCATTGAGCAGGCAACACCTTGAATGGATATGATACTTCCGATCACCGCCTTTGGCGCGAACATGCTTAACGCACTGTCAACAGAAGAGGAGATTTGTACCCACCCCTAGTTATAATTCTTTGCATCTGTATGAATTTACATAATTTAAAAATGTTTTCCCATTGCTCTTAATCCTTTGATTCTAAGGCAGTCTTGCGCGGTAGGTAGGGAGCCGACCTTAGGTAAGCTTTCTCGTGAAATCAGGGGATGTCCCCAAGGTCACATAAATAAGAGGAATCCTCTGGTCTTCCGGCCCACAGTCCAAACACACCAGGTTGTTTCCATTTCCTCTTTCTCTGAGTTTCCTCTTGACAAGAGCCTTGTTTGTAAACTGGAAACTTGGGTAGGCTGTGGTCTGAGCCGTGTGGAATAGAATGAGGTTCACAAAGTTCATACCCTCCCTTCTTTTGCCTTTTCTTCTCTTCCTCCTTCCCTCTCCCACCTCTTCCCCCCTTTCTTTCCTCCCTCTCTCTCTTCCTACATCTTGGCCAAGCCTGAAGCTATAATCTCAATAGCACCATTCTCTAATCAGTTTAGTTGACTAACCTCTGGCAAATATGTGTGATCTTAGACTAATGACAGGGACAGCCATGTTAATTTTCAAAATTAAAACATTAAAGCAATATACTCACTTAGAGGCTTATCCATGTTTACCCTCCCTTCTTTCGTCTTTTCTTCTCTTCCTCCCTCCCTCCCCCACCTCTTCCCCCCTTTCTTTCCTCCCTCCCTCTCTTCCTTTTTTTTTTTTGGTTGAGATTGAACATTGGATAACTTTAGAACAACTGAAATAGAATTTTATTCCACATCATATTTAGAGAGAGTATATATCTTAGCGAAAAACTAAAGTTATAAATTGTGCTGAAAGAATTGCCCTTTAAGAACTTTTTAAGCCCACGAAGTAGCTTGTACCAGAAAAATGTCAGTCTTCCTATCCCTTGGAATTCTGTCCCAATCAGGAGTTAGGAATGTTTGAGGTTCTGCTTATCAATTATTTGCATGGAAATAATATTTCTTATGTGCTTGAAATCACTTTGCTCTTTTAAATAGGTGAAACACTCATAATCTTATTTATAGAATTAATTTGCTCAGCAGGCAGCTTTTCAGAAGCAATAACCAACCTGAATTTCAACCTGGGCTAGATGATAAGATGGTTTAAATTTGTAGGTTTCATATTAGTCAGGTTCATCTGGGACCACAAAATCCTGTAGAAATGCTAATATTCCACCTTGGGAAAGAATGTTCTCAGTAGATAGAGTGGGCCGAATTGTCTTCAGAAAGTAGATCTCCCTCTTAGGCTATTTCTGTTCTCCCATCCACATTATGCAGAGGAGAGAAAGCCTGGCTGCCCTGGGCATGTCTCCAGGATAAATGTAGAGCAACCTCAGAACCTACTTCAGAACCCAGGGCAAAAGTCTCCTGGGGTCAAACAAGAAAGCTCCCTTCAAGCTAATCTAGAACATAGCTTTGGAGAAAGCAACTGGGGGCTGTTTTGAGCTTATGTAAATTTCACTCCACTGATTGATTGGTGTCTTCCAGGAGTCTTAATGAGTAACTAGTTGGACTTTCCAATCAATACTAATTAATTGTGAAGATTTGGCTCTATTCAATCAGGAAATGATGCTATTTTACCAAAGATGGTATTTTATTTTCCCCTAGATTGGACTTGCCTTAGTTGCAGGAAGTGATCACTTTCATTAATTTTAGGCAAGCTGAGAACATATTTGGCTCTGAATCATCTTTTAAAGATTATCTAAAGAGGTGATGGTGAATTTTTTTGGCCCTGCACTAAAACATAGAGTAGCAGACTGGCTGGTGTTCCTGTGGCTTGCCTTGAGGTGGGCAGGTGTGGGCAGGTTCCACAGGGGAACAGAAGCCTCAGGTCACCACACATCAGAGTTTATCTCTAGATTAGAGCAATTTCACCCAGTCCCTGAGCTCTGGAAGACAAGACTCCAACAAACTTATTCCCAATTCACTACCGCTTTCCTTTTTGACTGTCCATGAGGGATGGAGTAAGCTACATAATTTGTAGGACCCAATGAAAAATAAAAACTCAAGGACCCTTGTTAAAAAATTACTAAGTCAAACATTAAACCAAACCTTTCTGACCATGGGACCTTATGTCCTGCCCAGATTGCCTGCCCATGAAGCTAGCCTGTGAAGGGTGTCATATACAAGCTCTTTATTTTTAGGCAATTAAGTAAGTATCATTCGTTTCACAATATATATATGTATTTTTAATCTTTCTTTCTTTTTTAGTTTTACAGACATAGCCTCACTCTATTGCCCAGGCTGTAGTTATCATTGTTCACTGCAGTCTTGAACTGCTGGGCTCAAGAAATCCTCCCGCCTCAGACTCCTGAGTAGCTAAAACTGCAGGTGACCAGACCTGGTGAATTTTTAAATTTTTTGTGGAGATGAGGTCTCACTATGCTGCTCAGGCTGGTCTTGAAGTCTTGCCCTCTGGGATTATAGGCATGAGCTGCTGCGCTGAGTCTGTAATACATTTTCTTTCCCGCACTTCTAAACTGCTATCCTGTTTTAAGCAGATAATTGGATACTTTTGGGTGTTAAAATTGCTTTGAATCTAATTAATTTCCAAAATGAAGGGCATAAAACTTTCCTGCTCTCTTTATTTTTCCTTGCTTTTTCATAGGCTTAGCTAACGTTTTTGGATCACTTCATATATTGGTTGTAATTTTTATGTGAAAGGTGACTACAAATTCTTTGACACCTGGAGAGGAAATTCTAAGGCCCTTCTTCTCACATCTGGACAGATTCAGTGATTCTTTAGGTTAATAGAAAGTAGCGGGGGAAATGCATGTCAGTTTCTAAGCCTGGCCTTAAGAAACTGGTAGTTTCCACTTCCCCTCTCTGGTATGCTCAGTGTGGAAGAAACCAGTTGCCATATAAGAAGTCCAACTACCCTGAAAGCATAATGCTGTGAGGAAGCCTGAGCTAGTCATGTGGAGCAGACGGACAGAGAGGTGCTCAACCAGCCACCTACTGTGCTAGCTATCCCAGCCCACATGCCAGACGTCTGGGTGAAGAATCCTTCAGATGGCTCCAGCCCTTGGCCCATCTGACTGCAACTGCATGGGAGGTTCCAAAAAGCAGTGCCCAGCTGAGCCCGGCACAGAACTGCGAGAGTTCTTATGTTTCAGTTGCTATTTTTTGGGATAATTCATTCTACAGCAGTAGTTAACTGGACATACCTGAACTTCTCTTCTTTGCTAACCCATCTGTTCTCCTCTCACTCCATCTTTCCCTCAAGTTTGTCCTGGACTATGTTCTATTCTTCTCTGATTAAAATATAATCTTTTCAGGACGCAAACCTTTAGGCACTTAATAACCAAAAAGGGGTGTTGCAACACAGAATAGACTATCTTCTTATCTCTCATTCATTCATTCAAGAAAGATTTGCTGAACAAGAAATATTTGCCGGCGACCAACTTTATTAAGAGAGTAGTGCCAGAAGAGTGGGGTAGGAAGTCCTTGATGACAAATGTATCAGTCTTGGTCTTGGCAGAGAATAAAGGGCCCATTCCAACTGGATAATTTTAAGAGAATTTATTGCAAAGGGTCTGTTTGCAAAAGTGTGTGCAAGGTTTAGGGAGTGTAGCATCTGAGACTAGTAATGGCAGGGCCTGAAGGGGAGGAACCAGAATTCCAGAGGACAACATCTGGAGGGGCAGCCAGACGGGGGTCTTTGGCCTTCTGTTGGCAGGCATAGCTGAACTGTGGCAACTCTACAGAGACTTGTAGGGATGCTAGATTTAGCAAATAATGGTGCAGGATGTCCACTTCAATTTCAATTTTAGGTAAACAAATTTTTTAAATAGTGTAAGTATATGAGAGGGAACCCCAAAATCCCAGAATTAATTTTCGAAGGGTGGGCCGCTTGTAGTACAGACTTCCCCCACTAGGTAGGTATTCTAGGAACCCATAGACATCAGTGTACTAGCTAGTGTTGTTGTGAGAGTCTGCAGTTGGTGTCAGTGAACTATTTTTGGAGAGTCTTTCGACATGTTGGCCCATTTCACGATGGATGATTTATGAGTGCACCTGCCTATACTGTATGTTCAGCAGTTTTTGACCAAAAGCGGCATGATGACTCCTGTTCCCTATCTTCCTTATTCACCCGAACTCACCCCAAGTGACCTTATTTTTTGTTTCCCTGGATGAAAAAAATCCTCAAAGAGAAATGTTTTGTCGATGTGTTGAAACAAAAAATGGCAGAAGCACTAAAAATCATCAAAATGGATGAGTTCAAAACTGTTTTGAGCAGTGAAAAAGGCATCTCAATAGGTGTGTTCATCAAACAGAGAGTACTTTTAAGGTGACTGAAGTTTAAGCATGTAAGAATAAGTGCACAATTTTTTATCAATAAATTCTGGGTTTTTTGGGGTCTCCCTCATATTCAATGCTTGGGATATAATTATACACATTTTTTAAATGTAGAACTTAAAAATTAAATTAAAAATTCAATGTTTTGATATAGTTATACAAGTTTTTTAAAATATAAAATTTAAATTTAGCTGGACATTCCATACTTTATCTGTAAACCCTAGTGGAGAGGGAGGTCTTCTGATC
This sequence comes from Tarsius wallacei, assembly GCA_963574415.1. Taxonomy (NCBI): domain Eukaryota; kingdom Metazoa; phylum Chordata; class Mammalia; order Primates; family Tarsiidae; genus Tarsius; species Tarsius wallacei. The sequence goes on along the minus strand of CAUYQG010203491.1, from coordinate 31,756 downwards.
ACCTCTAGGGCTACTCACTGGATGATCCCAACTCAAACCACAGAGCAATGGTTTGGTGGAACAGGAAAAGGGTGGAGGGTGGATCTGGAGAGGCCAGAGATAAAACACTACATTCTGTCAAGGGCCTATTTTCAGTTCCTGCTAATGCACTTCCCTCACTGTTCCTCTGGGTCGGGTCACCCTGTGCCCCTCTCAGTCCCCACTAATTAAAGAAATGTAGCCTATCCTACTGTGAGTGATTGATTGCAGCTTCACAAAGGCAAAGTAGGAATGATTTTTATATACAAATTCTGAGTTGGCTTCAGAAAAAATGAAAAAGAAAAAGAAAAGTGGTCCATTGATGCCCGTCCTTTTATTTTAACTGTGTATTGTCATTGACTGGCTTAATATTTCTAAAGAAAGGAAAACTGTCAGATCTCTCTTTTTTGAAAGATGACACACTTGACACTCCAGGAGTGATGAGGCTGTCCCTGTGAAGGTTAATGTGTGTTCTCCACAGTCAGTTCAAGCCTCTCATCCCTCCTCAGGTGTCATTAAGTGAAGCAAAGGAAGGTGTCCAAAGAGGAGGGGAACATAATTGGAAGGCAGCCAGAAAGGGGGTGGTTGTGAGGGCAGGTGTAGAGGTGTGCATATCTCCACCCAGTCTGAAGGGAAAGCCCTGATGGACCCTGGGTCAACTGGGAAATGGGGAGTGGGCAGAGCAGGTGCAATTCTCCCCAGTAACCCAGGGTTGTCAGAGCAGGAGGGAGGAGAGTGGCTTCCAGCCTCTTAAGACTTGGGGCTACCAGGGACAAAACAAGAGTGGGGTGTGTTCAGGCACCTTAAGTGGCTGGAGCGGAAAGCTCCCATATACCATGCTGCCAGGCTGTCTTCCTGGGAGATCAACAGGAGCCCCAGACTTTGCTACCACCAAGTCCAGTCTCTGGATGACTCACCTAGCTGCCCTGGCCCACAGGAAAGGGGGAAGGGAGAAGAATGAGAGCCCCAGTAGCTTCAGGTGTTCCTGGGAGACTGGAATAGGTGCTGCCCCTGTCCAGGCCTTTAAAAAATAATTAATTTAATTTTTAACAAGTTCATAGATTTAAGAGGCACAAATGCAGGTGTCTTACATGCATACACTGCTAGTGGTGAAGTCTGTTCCCATCACCTGAGTAGGGCTCATGGTACCCAATAGGTAGTTTTTTTTAACATCCACTCTTCATGTTTGGAGTCTCCAGTGTTTGTTTTCCTACTCTCTATATCCGTGTGTACCTATTGTTTAGCTCCCACTTATAAGAGAGAACAGCCTGGATTTTAGATGCTGATCTGGGATAGATGCAGCACTGAGCTCTCCCCAGTCAGTCTGTCAAATAGAAGATGCTAAATTTGGCCTCCACCTTCATGGCAAGGCTTCACGGATATGACTTGCCTCCCTTGAGGTCTCTCTCTTGAATTCCTTGGTTCAGAACCTTGAATTAAGCTTCAGATTGGTGACTGCAAGATCAGCCACTTAAAAATACAAGAAACAGTCATCTCCTTATTTAAATCAAACACATCTCCTTTTAATTTCATCCCTCTCCATCCCCACACAACCAGGGAAATTGTTCTTTCTTGTGCCACAGTAAAGAAATGGGAATTAAGGCCCCTTCCATGTAAAGTGTATTCTGAAATTCCAAGAAGGAAGAAGAATAACCAATACCATGGGATCATTGAGTTAAAAAAAAAGTAGTAGCCGGGCTCGGTGGCTCAGCCTGTAATCCCGCGCCTTTGGGAGGCCGAGGTGAGTGGATTGCCTGAGCCTGCGGGTTTGAGACCCGCCTGGGCAGGCGAAACCTCATCTCTACAATAAATCAAAAAAATTAGCTGGGCGTGGTAGTGCGCACCTGTAATTCCGGCTACTCGGAAGGCTGAGGCAGAAGGATCGCTGGAGCCCAGCAGATCGAGGCTGCGGTGACCGGGAGTGGCCACTGCACTCCAGTCTGGGTGACGGATTGAGACTCCAACTCAAAAAAAAAAAAAAAAAAAAAAGTAGTAATTTATAGATGTCCCTTTTTCTGGCATTGATTTGCAGGAGTGTTTATTATTATTATTTACTGTTGTTGTTTGCAGAATCCACAGCTTGTTATTCTGGCCTTTGCCTATGACTTCTCTACAGGCAGGGTCCTTTAACCACCCAGGCCAAGTGTGGCCCTCCTCTCAGTCTGCCGTTTTGTGTCACAGCTCTGCTTTCTCTAGCATGCTATTTTCCTCATTCTTGTCATGGGGAAGAAAACGAATTATTTGCATATGACTAGATTTAATTTCTTAAGACATTAGAGGTTATATTTATCTTTAAATATCTCCCTTCCTCCTAACAACTAAACAGTAGATGCTTCCTATCAACTTGCTACTTCTCCTCTTGGAATTTGGAATTGTGTATACCAATGATCAGCTGAAATATATGTTGATTGGATAGACCTGGATGGAGGGCCTGGGAGAAGGGGGAAGTGGGAAGACAACAATATGGCCTCCATCACAATGTATATGAAAACACTCCTCTCAGTAATCTATGACTATGAGAAGTGGAAACTTGTTACTGTTTTTGTGCTTGACAAACGGCTTTTTCAATATTTCTAAAGCATACTCTTCTCTCTCTCCCATTCTTACCATCCCAGACCCTGAAGATAATTGAAAATTGAACCGTGCTCTGATGTTCATTTAGAAAGCAGTATCCTCAGATGTCAGAGAGATGCTTTAGTGGCTGGCACTGATGTGAGCCAAGTGATTCTCACTTCAGCCTCCCCTAGTGCAGCCAACTCACGGAATCCAAGTGCAGCAGCCTGACATCTGTCTGAGGGCAGGCCTCATTTCTGCAGCTCAGTAATCACCGATAATGCTAGTCACAATGAGACCATGTTCCTCCTTGCCTTTAACCCTTCTTAGACTTAGCATTTCAATGTTTCAATACACTTATAAAGCTTTTGGCAGCTTGAATTGATGTGCCCTCACCAAAATTCAATTTCCTACCAGTCCATTAAAAAAAAAAGTGTTTTTGTAGTGTGCTTTGAAAACGGTCTGGGTCATGAGAAATGGCTAGTTTTCGATGATGATACTAATTGGGGAAAATGCTCTGAATGATCCCCCAGGTAACTCTGAGCTCAGTAATTGTTTCATAGATATTTTAGAAGAAGATAGAGACGTGTTTAGCATCAAACTTGATTATCTGACATAGTGCTGCCTCCTTGTCAGCAGTACTTGGGCATTTTAGTTGATGGCTTTTAAGTTCTTTCTCACTTTTTAGTCATTCCCTGGGTTGCAACATCCCTGAGCTGCTTGGCCCAAAGACCTAGTCAGTAAGCAGGCCAGGCTCACCTGCAGGGAATCATTTCATCACGAGTTGTAGTGTCTTCACTATGTGATTATATTGTCTTTAGGTTCTTGTCTAATTCTGACACTTTGTGATACAGTGGCTGTCTCTTCCCAGGACACGTAGGATATTTGGCATTTTTTGATTTTATTTTCTGTACACATCAGGGGAATATTGTCGATGAGTCCAAAGGGGAAATAAGATGATTTTTCTTGGTGGAGGGGAAATAAGGTACAATGGACAGAATCTGAACAGGATTGTCACTGCCTGTGAGCACATGATAACAAGTATTTATTTTTGTTGAAATAACAATTTCAACAGAATGAATGAAAATGAGAAAATTCAGCCTTTTATCTGGAAAAACTGCATTTCCAACCAGCTGACTGCCAAACATAGAAACGGGGCTTTTTTTCCTAGATGTTTCTGTAGTGTGCCTTCATTTTGCAAGGAGGCTGTTGGACCAGTGACTGAATCCCGGGTGGGCACAGATGTAGACAACAATGATATACTCAACACAGAAATACAAAAGAAGTGAGTGCCTTCCTTAGGCAGCTATTGACATACTTGAAATTAAATTGGGACTACAATTTTGCAGCCAGAGAGTATTCCAATTTTCTTTAGGAACTTTATAACCATTTCGCTTTGGGGCCTAGGTAATACTACCTGGTGCCAAACGCTGCTGAAAACTTGCCCAAGGTTCCCTTCCCCAGCCCCATGGCAAAGAAATATTGAGTTACTGTTACTTCTTGAAACATTCTCACCTGCCTTTTCTGTTTTTTTTTTTTTAACACCTGCTCAAATGTATTCTTTTTACAAATAACAGACCAGTTTTATTTAAATCAACTGGTCCTTTTCCAACATCTGTCTCCATTTGAGTCAGTAGTAGTGAAGGCTGATTTTATTGATAAACTATTCTTAAAAATTTTTCCATCTTTATTTTGTTATTTTTTTAATTTTAGATTCAGGGGTACACGTGCATGTTCGTCACATAGACATATTTTGTAGTGGTGGGGATTGGGTCTCAGGTGGTCCATTCCCCAGACTGTGAACACTGTAGCTCATAGGTAATTTCTGAGCCCTAACCCCCTGCCTTAAATCCTCCCCTACTAATGTCCCCAGTGTCTATTATTTCCATCTTTGTGACCACTTAGCTCCTACATATGTCACTTTCCTTTTCTCTAAATCTAGCCTATTAACACCTCACATGATAGCTATGTATGGAGACGTTCAACTGTAATTTTGAAATTATGAGCCAGATGAGTTTGTGGAAGACTGGAATAGGCCTTAGGAGACATGATGAGCTACCTGCAGAAAAAATGTTCAGTCTTATTCTGTTCACACATCTCAAAATTGAACAAGCCTATAAAATCTTGCCAATTACATACCTGGGCTGAAAACTGCCTATTAGGTCACCCTGGCCATTCACAGCTGGCGAAATATAACTCCCTGTTGTGTATTTCCTCAGTTCAGCTTAAAATGACTTTAGCAAAAGGTCAGATGCTACTGCTTCTGGGAGATGCTTGCATTCTCTAATAGACTGATGTTAGATATTTTTTTTCCTCACATTCTTTCTAAATTGGTTTCCCCCATCAGTTTCTTGACATCAGCCTCTGTTAATGCTCCCTTGAGCTACTGCAGCCAAAAATGGATATTTTATCACTGCTTAAATTTTTGCTCTAGACAGAAATGCTTCTACTACCTCTACTGATAATTAGAGTGCTTCAAAGGATGATATTTCAATGTTGGGCCTTTGAAAATAATTTTTTTTAACTATTTCAAATTGAATAATTTTTGATCAAGTCACCTGACACTGGAAATTTATTTCTGACTTTGGATTTTTTTATTTTTAAGAGACGAGGTCTTGCTATGTTGCCCAGGATGGTCTTGAACTCCTGGGTTGAAGCTATCCTCCCATGTCAGCCTCCCAAATTGCTGGGATTACAAGTGTGAACCACTGCTCCCGGCCTGTCTGGAATTCTTGAAAGAAATAAAAATATTCCGCTTTATTTTTTTGTCCTGTAAGAGCTTTTCGGATAGGAAGACTTTAATGGCACCCACAAAGGGCAGGGACCTTGATCTGCTACCATGGTGTCACATAAAACAGGCCCTGGTTAATTGGCCATTTAATCAGCCCACATCTGAATTCTCCCCAGATATTCATCTCTTCGAATTAATATAAGACAAGTCTGGAGCTTCAGAATTTTCACAACCTGAGAAGCACTTCTTATTTCATTTTTGTGACGATTAGTTGTCAGAACATTATTATTTGTTGCTTAAAACTAAAACCAAAATTTTACTCTATTTAATCTTCTTTTTTTTTTTTTTTTGAGTTGGAGTCTCACTCTGTCGCCCAGACTGGAGTGCAGTGGCTACTCCTGGCCACCGCAGTCTCGACCTGCTGGGCTCTGGTGATCCTTCCGCCTCAGCCTTCCAAGTAGCTGGAACTACAGGCGCACGCTACCACGCCTGGCTAATTTTTGATTTATTGTAGAGATGAGGTCTTGCCAAGTTGCCCAGGCGGGTCTCGAACCTGCGGGCTCAGGCAATTCACTCACCTCAGCCTCCCAAAGGCGCGGGATTACAGGCTGAGCCACCGAGCCTGGCTATTTAATCTTCTTGAGTCCAGGTTGCTATATGTCATTCACTTATCTAGTCCAGAATACCACATAACTTTATTCCTTCTTGGGCATTTAATTTTATTCTTTAGCCGGGCTTGGTGGCTGAGCCTGTAATCCCATGCCTTTGGGAGGCTGAGGTGAGTGGATTGCCTGAGCCCGCGGGTTCGAGACCTGCCTGGGCAAGCGAGACCTCATCTCTACAATAAAAAAAAAAAAAAAAAAATCAGCCGGGCGTGGTCGCGCGCGCCTGTAGTTACAGCTACTTGGAAGGCTGAGGCGGAAGGATCGCCGGAGCCCAGCAGGTCGAGGCTGCGGTGGCCGGAAGCGGCCACTGCACTCCAGTCTGGGCGACGGAGTGAGACTCCAACTCAAAAAAAAAAAAAAATTTTATTCTTTAAAAAAATAAATATGTGAACTCATCTTCCTGGTTAAGTAGAAGAAGAAAATTCAGAGGTTAAGGCGACCCATCTCTAAAAATGTCCTCCTAACAAATCACCAAGTACCTGGCCATGGGCTCTTAAGATCGTGCCATTTATAAAAAGCAAATAGAAGTGATATGTCTTTGCTTCAGACATCCCAGGAGAAGGGACGTGGGGAACTGTGACTGTGGATCAGGAAACCAGAGTGTGTGAAGTTTCACTGCTTAAGGGTGGCAGTTCCTGGAACTCAGAACATACCTTTGTTTAGACATAAATACACATGAACACCGGTAAAAGCCCTCCCTGTCATTATGACATTCCAACATGGAACTCTCTGTCCTGTTCAGAACATTTGAAGGGTATTTTAAAATGTGGGAAGTTAGCGTACAGTGATGTCTATTTCTGCTCCTCTGTTTTCCCACCACACATGAAAAGTGCAGAGAGTGAAACAAAGCATTTGACACACAACGGGTTTGAGGCATTGAGCAGTAACAGGCATTCATCAGCTCGACTGCGGCTAGACCCAGGATGGACATGGTCCTGGCTTTGCTTCACAGATCCCCTTTCAGGGTTCCTGGCAGAGATTTGTATCCAATGTTAAGTTTCATACATGACAAATCCATCTATTGAACAGCCTTGTGCATTTAAGAAAGCTTGTAATTCCTGAAAATATGCATAGGAAAACACCTGTCCGCTGAGATTAGAAGCCCAGGCTGAAAACCCAGACGGAGTGGGCAAGTGTCTCATGGGGCAGCACAGCCCAGCAGCTAAGTTGACGGCCAGGCTGAGGAAAAAATGCAAAAATGTGTGCCAGAGAGGAAGCCAGACGGCAGGCCACACACTGTTGGAGAAAAGCATTTTAAATGAGGCAGCACCAAAAGAACAGTATTGGTCCCTTTTTGGTGCATGTGGTGATTTCTCAGTCGTGCTGCTGTTTGCTTTTCACGTCTTTCAGGAAACTCTGGGGTTCTTACTAGCCTTTTTCTTCCTTCTGCACTGGTCCTGGAATGCATTTCATTTGTCTTGGTTTCTCCTTTTCCTCTTTAAAATAGAATTTTCTCTAAAATTATGGGGGAGAGGAGAATTAGAAGAAACTCCATGAGTTGAAGTGAGGTTTCTCTATTAATTAGGCCAATTGATGTTCCTTTGAGATGACTTTAAAATGTCCTGTAATGATGATTGCATTTGATTTTTCTTTCTACTTAAAACTGGAGAACTTTATGAAATTCTCTACAGTGGTGAAATTTATAGAGTTTAATCTGTTAAAACTGATATTTGGAAGCTTAGAAGCTAGGGACACACGTGAGTCCTAGAAGGTAGTGAGCATCCTCAAAAGAGCCAGTTGATGCCTGGTAAAATCAGGTAATATATAAAATAAAGAGGAAAACCACAATTATTCCAAAGCTATGATAGCAAGAAATAAACGAACCTGGTACAGAATGAAGGCAGTGGGCTGAAACTTGATTAGGGAGAACACCTTCCCTGGTGCTGTACTTGCTTACATTCATGTCTTATATTTTCAGGTTCTTGAAAAGCTACATGCTTCCAACAGCTGGAAAGGGAAGGGTGTGGAGGGAGAAGCTGACATTCCTCAAGGAAAAAAAAAAAAAAAGATAACCCGATGCGGGGGAGCTTCAAAGTGATGGTTGCCAATGGCTATTGAATATACAGAAAATATTTCTGTGAAAAAAAAATTTTTCTTTGAGTCAGGGTCTCACTCTGTCGCCCAGGCTGGAGTGCAGTGGCATTATCATGGTTCACTGCAGCCTCGATAACCTGGACTCAGGTGTTTCTTCCACCTTAGCTTCCCGAGTAGCTGGGACTACAGGCTTGAATCACCCACCTAGTTATATTTTTTTTTAATTTTGTAGAGACAAGGTTTCTCTATGTTACCCACACTGGTCTTGAACTCCTGGGCTCAAGTAATCTTCTTGCCTTGGCCTCCCAAAATGTTGGGATTACAGGTGCTAGCCATCAAGACCAGTCTTATTTGGGGTTTTTAAGTATTGAATACTATGAAGGAATGACTGCCCATATCAGAAATTGGACAGATGTTTATAGCATAAGAAAAAGCACGTAGTTCGGGGAAGAAAATGAACTCATGCAATGCACAGTGATATATATTTAAATTTCTTTTTTTTTTTTCGAGTTGGAGTCTCACTCTGTTGCCCAGACTGGAGTGCAGTGGCATGCTCCCAGTCACCGCAGCCTCGACCTGCTGGGCTCCAGTGATCCCTCTGCCTCAGCCTTCCAAGTAGCGGAACTACAGGCACGCGCTACCACGCCCGGCTAATTTTTTGATTTATTGTAGAGATGAGGTCTCGCCAAGTTGCCCAGGCGGGTCTCAAACCCGCGGGCTCAGGCAATCCACTCGCCTCAGCCTCCCAAAGGCATGGGATTACAGGCTGAGGCACCGAGCCCGGCTATTTAAATTTCTATTATCAACTTGAAATGAAATGTTTCTAGATGAATTTTACACTGATTAAAACATATGTCTAAGTAGATGAAGTTCATCTACGAGAAGTTGAAACCCCAAAGTAACAACAGCTCAAACAATACACAAGTTTCTTTTTCTCTCATACAAAAGGAGTCTGGGGGTAGATAGTTGAGGGCAGTCAGGGTAGTTTTAAGGAGCATCAAGCATCTATGATATGGTCTTGCTTTTCTTGGCTTAAGACTTTAAAATTATGGTTCAACATGGCTCCTTGAGCACCAGTCATTGCACCTACAATCTCAGCCAGCAGAAAACTGATAGGAACAAAGGGGACAAAAGGGCAATGGATGTCTGTCAACTTCATTTTAATATTTCTTTTTTTTCTTCCTCCATATCATATTGGCAAGAATCTAGTTGTGTGGCCACACCCACCAGCAAGGAGTATGAAAACTGTTTGTCTGGGCACCCATGTGCTCAGCCCCAAACCAGGGGTTTTATAACTAAGAAAAAGGGGGAGAACAAAGGCAGTGAGTGAACTCAGCCACAGCATATTTCTGTTCCTGGAATTTATTTGGCACTTACACACCTGGTTAGTTTGCATGAAGGGCTGAAGGTCAGACAACTCCTTTGTTGTCTATACCCCGTCCCATCAGGCTGAAGTAGATTTTCATTGTCAGAGCATGAAGGAGGGCAAACCGTGGCTTTTCTGTGGTTTGCTGTTAGACCAGCTAACTGCTAATTACCAGGAAGGAATTTCAATGCTTGCCATGTGTTAAGAAAGGAAGGAGGTATTTGGTGTGTTATTCTCATCCACAAAAAGGTTCTAATTTGTTCTTTTCCCTTCAAGTTATTCTCCAGTAAGTATTTTCTAGGCAAATAAAATGGAAGCTTGCAATCTGTTTCCTAAAAGCACAGATCAACCATTTTCTTTAATATAATGCTCCTCTCCTTTCCCAGCCCTGAGGTAACCTGGTCATGACTGTAGGAGATGGTGAAGCAGACAACAGAATCTACTCTTGCTAGGTTCGGCAGAAAGGGCTTAACTATCTTTAAGGATTTCTGAGAGGCAGAGAATCCAGCCTGAGAACAATGAGAGTGAAAGATACTCAGTCACATGATGGATCTTTCTAGTAGGCTTTTCCACTGTTCCTAACACTGCATAGCACACGGTACCAGGCATTGGGCAGTAGGATGTCTCTACAGCTGCCACAAAGAAATTCAGTGCCTCTGCCTTAGTGCTTGCCAGAGGTGGGGCCTTCCCATGTCTGGCGGCCACCTGGCTCTCACTTCTGCCTTTCCAGATCCTGTCTGTGCACCTGCCTGGCTGGATCTACCCTAGGCAGCAGACTTATACTCCTAGAACACCAGGAGATGAACTTCCTCCAGCTTCTCAGCCTAAGTGACAGAGAAGCTGGAAGGGGAGGGCATTGTGAGAGCCAGGTTGACCATTGCCATCTCAAGTAAGAGGTCCCTGCATTTGGGGTGGTCCCTGACACCTTACAAAGCATGTCTGTGTACCTGCTCTCCTTGTCCTGCTAAAAGACCTCAAGAGAAAAAGAAGCCCAGGCAAGGGTGAACCTCAGGAAGGCAGATCTGACCACAGTCAAGTGTCAGGACTAGAATTCAAGCTGTCCCTACTGAAGCTGTTTCTCATCATGCCCCACTGATTTCTTTCTTTTTTTTTTTTGAAAATGTCGGCATTTTGGGCAACCCCCTCGGGTCCCCTCCCACTGTGGAAGCTTTTCTGTCCTCTCAATAAATTATGATTTTTAAAAAGAAAAGAAAATGTAGGCATTTTGACTGGTGTTATGGGCTGAACTGTGCACCCTTTTTCCCCCTTAAATTAATACGTTGAAGTACTAACATTCCACATGTTAGAATGTGAACTTATTTGGAGATAGGGTCTTTACAGGAGTGATTAAATTGAAATGAGATCATTAGGGTGGACTCTAATCCAATCTGACTGGTGTCTTTGTAGGAAGAGGAGATTAGGACACAGACATGCACAGAGGGATGACCATGTGAGGACACAGTGAGAGGATGCCTTCTTAGGGCCTGGGAGAGATCTCAGGAGGAATCGGACCTGCTGCACCTTGACCTTGGACTCCAGCCTCTAAAATAGGAGAAAATAACTTTCTGCTGTTTAAGCCCCTCCACTATGTGGTGCTTTGTCATAGCAGTTTGAACAAACCTACCATTAGGAATGAATTTTGCCTTTCTAATAGAAAAATTATTATTTTTAAAATAATATTTATGTCTTCTTTGTACCCTTCCTCAGCTTAATGAATTTGGAGGAAGGTTTGATCTTGTCCTCAGTGTTCATTCATTGCCACTGATTCCCATGGATTTGTGCTCATTTGATTATCTGATGCCACAGTTGAGCATTTTATATAAGCAAGGATGCATCTGGGTGGGAGCCAGAAAAACAGAATAGTTGGAAGTAGATGACCTTGTTGACCAAATGGTTGACCAAATTAGGTTTTGCATTAACCAGACTCAATTCAAACAATCAAAGACTGTGGGTTTCAGGGTACCTGTATCTCAGTACAAAAGGGAATTGCTTTCTCTTGGAGAAAGCTGTAAATACCAAAGAAGGTACTGACTTGGTAAGTGGAAAACTAAAAGAAATGGGAATTGTGTTTTTATTTGATTTGGATAGCACAATAGATGCAGAAAGTCCCTTTGCCTGGTACTGTTAATGCCTGACCTCGCATTAATCTCTGCCTCTTAGCAAAGACCTGTAAAATTGCAATTCTCCGCACCAGCAGCCTCTGTTCAATAAATACGGATCCAGTGGGCAGGAGTGAGAAGTGGCCCTGAGCTCCAGGGCAGGCTTGCTGGAATCTCACCTCCTCCCAGCTGCCTAGGGCCTGTAACTCAGGACCTCAGGTGGGAGGACACTGTGGTTGTCTGGGTGCTTTGTTCCCAGCTTTCTAAAGAACTTATTGTCTTTGTTTTTTATTGGCACTTCATAAAATGTGATGATCTGTGCCAGCGTTATTATGCACAATGTGTATAAATTTATTTTTATTTTTTTTTCTCCTTGGAGGAATTGACCTTTTCCCTAACACTAGATGCCTTATTCTCTGAGTGTGTCTTCATCCAATTTGAGGTGTCAGGTATACAAAATCCAATCCTTACTTGGTTTTCTTACTGGTCTCTTTGGCTTTCCCCTCCTCAGTGGAAAGGATTTGGATCCTCATGAAGGAAACCACACTGGCTTTCCTTGCCCAAGAGGTGGCCTTGGTGTGGGGGAGGGGATCCCCAATGAAGAGGGTCCTGGGAGGGCAAGCGGGCAAGCCCTCTCTGTCAATTAGCTTAATTATATCAAGGGCAACACAATTGACAGATGTTAATTCTTTCAAAGTTAATATTATGCTTTGAAAGAAGGTAGGACTTAGAGCCTTGGCATTAAATTACCCCATTTGCAAGGCATACTTAAGTTAAATGACTGTTATTTCTTTATACAGTGCTAAAATTTAGGTTCCTTTTATAGTATGCTATGTGCTGCGATTCCTAATGAAGGAAAACTCCTACTCAGGACAATTATATCCCAATTTACTGCTTATGCACAAATTTCTGATCTACAGGATTAGGCCCTAGGAGGTAATTTACTTCTGTCAAATAAATCTTAAAATACGGGGAACTGTAAAGGTGTAAATGAAAGCATTTGCCTTTGTGTGTGTAGTGTGTGTGGTGTACGTGAGTGTCTGTGGTATAATGTGTGTGAGTTTGTGATATGTGTATGTGTTATGCTGTGATGTGGGTGGTATGTGTGTGTGATGTGTGTGAGTGTGTATGTGATGTGGTATGTTTTGTATGATATGTGATGTGTGTGGTGTAATGTGTGTATGTGTGGTTTGAGTATATGTGTGTGTGGAGTGCGTGCATGTGTATTATATGTTTGTGTGTAGTATGGTGTGATGTGTGTTTGTGTGTTGTGTTTGTGTGTTGTATGTATGAGTGTATGTATGGTGTGTGTTTGTGTGAGTGTGTGGTATGTTGTATGTGTGTGATGATGTGTATGTAGTATAGGATGGATATGTGTGTGTGCTGTGTGTTTGTGTGGTAGGATGTGTATGTGGCATGTGTGAGTGTGTATGGTGTGTGTGTGTGTGTGAGAGAGAGAGATATGGGTGTGTGGTATGTGTGTGTATGGAATGTGTTGTGTGTATGCACATGTGTGTTAAAACTAAAAGTTGCTGTGTTCATGACTGCCAGTATATCTAGGTAATGACCTTGCATCATCATAAACTTGGAAACAAATACATTTAAGAGTTCCATTTACCAAACTTAGGGGTTAATATGATGTATTTTTGAATTATGCTTCCTTTCAAACTTTTTATCCTCTCTTGGGTTGTTCAGGATCCCTGAATAGCTCTGTCATGCCCTCAATGACTTTTCATGTCTGTTAATTTCTTAGGAATTTATGATAACTATTTGAAGTCTGCCACTTAGGCTGTGTATGCACAGTTGAAGAATAATTTTTCAAAAAGTGTTGTTTCTTGCCATCTGTGAAGATCCCTTGCTGCAGGCTCCTCTGGGGGAGATGGGTTTTATACACACCTTGGGAATGTGCCCCCTCCCAGCATTTTTTTTCCCGGGGGCTGCACCAGACAACCAATCTCTCCAGAGGAGCATCCTGCTTTGTTTCTGGAATCTCTGAAATTCTATTACTTATTTGTGCATTTACCACTCTGTTTCTATTTCCTCAGGAGATCAGGGGCTTGGGTGTGTTCTCTGCTCTCTCCCCAGCCCCCAGTACAGTGACAGCTGTCCTAGGCATTCCAGACCACTTGCTGAATGAACTAATTTGGTATGAGTTCTCCAGAATTACCTGGTAAACAAAAGAATTTTGCAAGCTGGTTGACTATATTGCATGTTTAGATTGGACCATGTAAGACATATTTTTCCCCAGAGCTACATGAATTGGTCCATACAGAAGTCTGTCAACTTGGCCTAAACCTAAGGAACTGAACGTAGTACAATATGGCAGAATGAAAGCAAGATTTTGAAGAAGACCTGGATTTTGAGTTAGCCATGGCCAGTATTCACGAGGTATTCTTAGGAAAGACCCTTATAGAATGGGGACAAGGGGAACAAGAAATGTTTCCTGCAGTTCTCATAAATAATTACAGAAGTCAAACAAGGCAAAGATCCAAAACGACTTCAAAGCTTATAAAGCACAGACGTTAGGTTAGGTGCTGTTATAGGCTGAATAGTGTCCCGCACCACCCCGCTCCCGCAAATTCATATGTAGGAACTCTAACTTCCTGTACCCCAGAATATGACTGTATTTGGTGATAGCATCTTTAAAGAAGTGTTTAATGCTAAATTAAGCCATTAGGGTGGTTCCTAATCCAGTAGCACTGGTATCCTTATAAGAAGAGGAGATTTGAACACACAGAGATCCCAGGGATGTGCACCTCACCATCTGAGGATGCGACAAGAAGACGGCCATTTGTAAGCCATGGAGAGAAGCCTCAGGAAAAATGGGGCTGACACTTGGATCTCAAACTTCTGGCCCCAAGAATTGTGAGAAAATAAATTTTTGGAGTTTTAGCCACCTAGTCAGTGATGTTTTGTTTTGACAGTCCAAGAATACTAACACTGGTACTCAGTAAGTACCTTTGATGGACTGCAAGACTGATTTGAGAACCTCTACTCTGGTACTAGACTCTGTTTATCAGATAGATACACGCAGATGGAATTTTAGTACAGCAAACCGTTTTTCTGTCCTTTGAATTTTCATGACAGTATCAGAGGCCTGTAATATTCATTTGGGATTGTTTTCATCTGGCAGTAGTTCCTTACTTTTATATTTATGATTCTCTATTTTACATTTTCTCGTCAAATGATCTGTAAAAGAAAATCCACTTAAGTATACAAGAGAGGATCTATTTAATGCTCAATAAAGAGTGGTTTATTACAATTTTTTCTTAAGGAAGTGCTACCTAAACTTTCTCTTATGACGTAATAAAACACATAATAGCAGAGGCCACTTTCAGTCTCAGTTTCTGCAAAGAAAAGGTAGTATTTTAAGAAAGGAGCATAAGAAATATCTATATTAGTGCAAAGTATAAACTCTAATAGGACTGTGTTGCATCCTAGAGGAAGGTTATGGCAAAACTGAATCATGAGACATTCCCAGCCTCAAGGAACATCATTTCTTCATTATGCTGGGGCCACTGGCAGAGCTCTGTGCCAGGTCCTGGTGGTTTAATAAAGTTTCCATTGAGGCGGAAAAGCCTCATTGCTTTGGAACCATTTTGTAGCTGTGTTCTTTGCTGAAAGGGATTGTGGAGAGGGAGGGAAGGAGAGAGGTAAAAGGAAGGGAGGGAGGGAGAGAGAAAGAGTGCACAATATGATAAATAGGTAGGTAGATAATGCAGCAGTTAATGTAAACTGCCCAGCAGGGTAGATTTTGATTTTCACTTCCTTTGAGACAAGGTCTTCCAGGTGATGGACTTGGCAGAGTTGGGTAAAGTCGAAGGACTTATTGGGGATCCTGGCCCATCCAGGCACACAGGGCATTGCAGTTATGGGAGCCGTTCTTCTGAGCTATAAGAAGTTGGGTTTCCCCCACCCTCCAATCCATCTTCTTATATCAAATCAGTGAATTAATCGATATCCTCTTGACTTTGTAGTCAGTTTTAGAATTCCAGAATGTCTATACAGAGAGGAAATGGTGGCATTCCAGAGCCCTAGACATGTACAAATAATAACTATGCAGTCCTGGGCAGTGTTTTGGTGAAATGTTCATTAAAAGGAAAAACTTTAGACAAGTTAAATTTAGCAGTTTAGTTGAGCAAAGGACAATTTGCAAATCTGGTAGTCTTCAGAGCCAAAACACGTTCTAAGAACTCCAGCCTGCAACATGGTCAGGCAGCATATATGGACAGAAAATGGAAGTGAGGCACAGAGACAGCTGAACTGGCCACAGCTCAGCATTTTGCCTTGTTAGAATCAGTTAGCTTCCTGTTAGCTGTCTGTGATTGCCTGAAGATCGACTTCTGTAGTTGATCGAGACTCAGCTACTTGTTACCGGAGTATACCTGTGCAGTACTCCTAAATTTGATTTCCAGTCAGTTTTTCTACTAAGCTAGGTTACTGTTCTTTACGTAAGGACTCCAGTACAGAGGCATCCTCAGGCCAAATTTAGTTTCATTTAGCCTAGTGCTCGCTCACACTGAACAAAAGCCACTGTCAGTACTAGTGGCCAATGTGCTTTCCCAATTTGGGCAGCAGAATCCTGCATTAAAATGTCAGAGAGCCCACACAGTTACATTATAAGTCTTCAGACATCTTTAGGAAGCAACAAATAGAAATAGAAAGGAAATGGTTTTACTGTAATCTGGAAGTGACAGACATCTGTCTTATCTGTACCACTAATTTAGGCGTCCCTCTTGCTCCTGGGTACAGAAGCTATGCAAAAGTTTCTGGCATGGGCAGTGCTCTCCTGGCTATGGAGATTTTCTTCTGCATTGTTCAAGCTTTATGACATGCAAGCTGTGGACTGTACCGGTTGGCAGGGGGCGGTCTCTCTTTTGAGCACCTTTAAAGTGTGTTCTCTAAGCCTTGTATAGCTGAACTGGGTCCATCCCTTTTACAAGCCTAGCAGACACAGCTACCCGTATGTCACTTTCAGGTGCCACTGTTTCCATCTTCCTCATGGTGTCATCTGTGGACTGTGTCCCTCTGGCTGGTCCCACAGTGGCTTTGCCAGGACACCTCCCAGCCACACTCCCTTGGAGGTCTGTTGAGATTCTCATGACAATGGCAGAAGAAGTGAAGGCAAGGATCTGCCTCACAAATGGAAATTAAATGGTTACCACGGAGGGTAATGCACATGTTTAGTCCTTCAGGTTCAAATATGCACTCGGAAGCTGCCTATCATGTTAATTAATGGACTCATTTGCAATCAATGTTTTATTTATTCATTCACTCACTCACTCATTCTGAATTGGGGTATTACTCTGTTGCCCAGGCTGGAGTACAGTGGCACAATCACAGCTCACCACAGCCTCAACCTTCTGGGTTCAGTCTCCCAAGTAGCTGGGACTACAGATGTGTGCCACCATGTCCAGCTAATTTTTAAATTTTTTGTAGAGATAAGTTCTTGCTGTGCTCAGGCTGGCCTTGATCTCCTGGGCTCAAGAAACCCTCCTTCCTTGGCCTTCCAAAATGTTGAGATTACAGGAATGAGTCATCATACCCAGCCCCAGATCAATGGTTTTAACTGAACATCTACTATGTACTGAGCCTGGAGTAAGCTGCTGGAACAAGGCAGATGGAATCCCTGTCTTCCCAGAGCTCACACTCTTGTTGGAGAGATGGAGGACAAACCAGGGAAGGAAAAAAAATTAAATAATTGGAAGAACTGTGATGCAGACTGAGGTGTAGGGGGTTGCTTCATAGGGGGACATTTCAGGGAATCTGCCTTTCTAGGGACATTTAGTCTCTGAAGCAGGCTAAGGGATTCCCTCTGGGTGTCAGCAGCAGACAGGGCCCATTGGTGCTGCTGGTGGGTCCCTCACCTCTGCCGGGAGTGATGGGGCTGGGGAGGCTTTTCATAAGGCCACCCTATACCCTGTGCCTTTGTTACTGTTACTGGGGTCACTTGAGGAGAACCTTGACAGGCTCTGAGGCTCTGAAGAGGGGCTCTGGTCATGGGTCCCTGGCTGTGGTCCCTCCCCAGACTTTCCTCCTTTGCCTGCTGAGTCTGGAGTGTTCAGAGCTTTGCTTTCCTGGCTTAGGACCTCATCAAGCCATCTCCAGGCACTGAACCCTGTGCCAGTGAATCAGATTAGTTGTCTCTTCCCCACTGCAGTTGGGTCTCTTGTCCTCTGCCTTACATACCCCTGTCTGGTTGAGGGGAAGGAGTTGCTGTCACTCCTAACAGCGGCAGTCCTCTGCAAAGAACGTTCTACTCCAAGAGGTAAACAGAAATCAGCGATTCCTTAAATAGTAGTGGTTTCTTTTTTAAACATTGTAATATTCTTCAAATGAGGTAGGAATCAATAAATCACTTTTGGTCAAGAGATTAGTTTAAAATATAATTGTAAAATTGATTTTTAGGATCCTTCCTTATTGTCTCATATATTCCCTAAATATACATAATTTTCTGCATCTTCATTTATCATTTGTCAAAAAATAATATTGCTGTTTTCTTCCATTATTATAAAAGGAAAAAGATGAATCAGGTCCTTCAAAACCTTCAGATTGCAGCAACATTTTGAATCTAAAAGAGAAGTTGTCCATCTTACTTGGCATCAGAGTGAATATTTTCCCCTTTACAAAAATCACTATAGAGTTAATGCAGAGATTCCTCTAGAAGTAAAAGGATTTGGGACTGCAAACAAACTCATAAAAAATGACAATTCCCAGTGCTATAGATGCTACCCAGCCAACGGTGTTATTGGTACTAAAGGGTTGATTGCTATTAACATAAGCACTGGAGCATTTGTATTTCGGGTTTGCTAGATGATGCCCTCTGGTTCTATGCTCATGTGATAACATTAACAGTTTTAAAATATCCAAGTGAGCCACAGGAAACTCCTACACCTCCCAATGGTCCTATCCTTTAGTAGTCCCTGAAGAAAGGGCCCCTACAACCTGGTGTAGTAAGAAATCACTTGCCCTCTGTATCCTTTTGGGCTCTTATGGGCTAAAAAAATGCCCCTCCTTCACCAAATATTCCCCAAACATTGGAGCACTCAAGATTTTTGTTTTGATAAGGGATTTTTTATTTACTGGCAGCAAATCTGAGATTAAAACAAACAAACAAAAAACAAGGCTTGCAAAGGCAGAGCCAGCGTCCTTTCCTCCTAGATGAGGGTGTGATTGGAAGGCTCCGGGTAGAAGCTGCTTAGTTTCTAGGAAAATTGAGAGGGGCCTGCTTAAGGACTTTCAAAGAAAATGTCACCCAACCAGATACATATGAAATAAGTGTTGATTCTTCTCTCTCTCTATTTAATTGTCTATCATTTATATTTATCTCTTATCAATCTATCGAATATCTGTATCTATCTACCATCTGTATATCTATCATTTATCTACCTACCTACGTATAATCTATTTATATCTATCAACCTATCTGATAATCTATCATCTGTATTGTCTATCTCTTATCGATACCATCTGTATCTTTCTATCTTGTCATCTATCTATCTAGTCGTTTATGTATCTCTATCAATCTATCATCGGTATCTATCTGCATCTGTATAACTATCATTTGTATTTATTTATATATGCATCATCTGTATCCTATCTATCAATCATATATTTATCTATCTTTATCTATTGACCTATCTAATAATCTGTTGTCTGTATTATCTATCTCTCATCAATCTACCATCTGTATCTTTCTGTTTATCTAACTAGTCATCTATTAGTCATATCTATCTATCAATATCTATCTACCAGCTGTGTCAGCATCTGTATATCTATCATCATTTGCATCTATCTATATATCTATCTCTCATCAATCTACCATCTGTTTCTTTCTGTTTAACTATCTAGTCATTTGTTAGTCCTATCTATATCTATCATCTAACTATCTATCTATCATCTATCTATCTATCTATCTATCTATCTATCTATCTATCTATCTATCTATCTATCTATCTATCTATCTTCTGTATCAGCATCTGTATATCTACCATCATTTGTATCTATCTATCTATGCATCATCTATATATCTATCTAGCCATCCATCTATCGGGTGTCGGTGGGGAGGAGGACAGGAATGACAACAGAGCAAGCAGGAGAGAGTAAGTTGCCCTTACTTCAAGTAACCTCAACTTCCTCTGCCCTCAGATAGAGCTAGTGCCTGTGTGTCATTGTGGAAAGTCACTGAAAGAGGAAGTGGATGGACCACATTTAGGTTGAATGATGAGCTCAGGATGCTTGGTGATATTCAGGAATAGAGTCCACGCCTTGCTCCTGGGCTGGGGCTTTTGTTCCTGCCTCAAAATGCCCCAAATCTCCGGTCTCCCAGCTGGATGTATGCCTCACGCTGCTGGCGTTCCCTGCACCAGGTGCAAGCCCAGGCACAGCAAGGCTCTTGGCTCAGGTCCCAGGAGAGGTGGGTCCTGTCCCCAGTTCTGGCTCAAGATAACTACAGGGCATTGCTCGTCACTTCACCTTTAGACAGGGAGTTGAATTCCAACTCTGGTTGCACCTGGAGCCTTTTTTAAAATGTAGATTTCTGGCCTCTCCCCAGGGACATCGATTATCAAACTCAGTCTTGCTCTCAAGAACCATTCCCACTGGGCAGGGTAGGAAGACAGCCCTGAATCTGGGATGGGGCCCCAGTGTCTGCATTTAAAAATAAAAAAGGAAAAGAAAAAAGATGCTTTTGATGATTCTGATCTGTAGCCTTCACCGGCTGGAGGATTTTAAAAGATTTTCCCTTCCATGATTGGACAATTGTATTGATTTTTTTGGTTTCACTACTTGCCTGCACTCTGCACATGGGACAAAAGCTCAGTAAGGGATGCAGCACAAAGGGATCATCAGCCTGAACCTTCACTTCACTCTGGCTTACATCCTATTTTCAACAATGTAAATTGGTTAAATCCTTCTGCCTTAGCAAACAAATTGCTACGCTTACCTTGTAGGAACAAAATGTAAAAATGGTGAAAATTCAGTTTAACCGTGAAAGTCAAATGGTGTCATTTGGTTATAAGGATGATAAAAATTGAAACCCTGATTACAATAAGCACATCTCATAGGAAATAGAAATATACACAGAAACCTAATGAATTACTTCGTTACCTCTGAGCTGTTGTGAATATCAGCTACTACTGGGCCAACACCTATAGCAATATCTAACTTGTACCTACATGAGATATCAGAGGAAAATAACAGCACAGCTAATATTTTTAAAACAATATATAAATGATGGCCTTTGAGGACAGAAAATTATGTACAGAAATATATGACATGTTGAGACTGTCCTTGAGTTTTACTATCCCTCTCAGGTGTAGAGTTTGGGCACCCAAAAGATGGTGGGTTCTGAACTCTGTCCAAAAGTTCACCTGGATTTTTCTTTGTCAATAACCTCTCATCCTGGGGTCTCCACACTCAAGTTCTGAGTTTGCCCCTTGGTAACCTGCCCGACTTTGCTTATCTAATGCTGCTGTCTGCTTTCCTATTTTCAACTTAGAGGTTGCCTTACATTTATGTTTTTCTTTCTACAGATGGGCAGAAGAAAGTTCAAGAAGAGTTTGACATTGACATGGATGCACCAGAGACAGAACGTGCAGCGGTGGCCATCCAGTCTCAGTTCAGAAAATTCCAGAAGAAAAAGGCTGGGTCTCAGTCCTAGTGGAATATCTCCATCCTGGTCCACCTGAAGACACCGATCTCAACCATCATCTGTCAAGAAGTTAAAAGAACAATACCCTAGACAGAAGCCATCCACACACAACCCACACATGTGCAGCAAACCTACAATGCATGTACAGAAACTTGTGATATTTATACCCTGTAGAAAGGTGTAGACATTGAAATTGTGAGTAGCTTAATCTCTATGTTTATCTCCATTCTCATTCCTCTGCAACTATTTTCCTTGATGTTGTAATAAAATGGAGTTAAGATAAGTGATTCAAGTGTGTGCCTTTGTCTCTTTCTTTATATTAATCTGGGAAGTTACTGAGTGTTAGAGGTGACTGCAAGCCACATGTCTATTTTCTTCTTCTTTTTTGAGTTAGAGATATAACACAGTGCCTTCTGCTTTGGTGCTGAGAGTGAGAGACCCATTCTTGGTCAGGTCTGCCTCATCTGAAGAGTCCTAACTGCTGACTGGCAATGGCATTGTATTTTCTTCTTATGATGGGAATAGAGTCCTGTATCCTGGGGTACTGGAGATTGAGAATTTTCACTGGGGAATTATGACTGATTCTGGAGAACCAAAAGGGGGAGGGGAGGCAACTCTGTTTGGAGAATCTCAAGATTTACTCAGCATCTCCAAGGGGAACAACCCACCCTATTGAGGGCCATTGTGCAGCTCTTCTGCAGTCCTCTGCACTGGTGAACTCCAAGGGACAGGTGCCTGCTCCAGGCTTTCTGAGCTCTGCCATGCTCCATGCTGTTATGTGCTGCTTCTTCGGGTTACTTATCACAACCTGCAGTTTGGAGAATCTGTCAGGCTTCTCTCCCACCACATTTTCTCCCCTGCAAACTTCACAGGTAAACTGCTTCACACACCCCACAGCAGTTTTGTAAGCAGAGAGGAGAGATCCAAGGGGTGGGCTCAGCCCATCAGAATCTTTCTCTAGTAAGTCTGAACTAATTGTCATGGAAACTGAGCTAGTTAATGGACAGAGAAGTTGAATTGGGGACAAAGCTGGTGTCGTGACAGGTTAAAGCTGCAAAAAAGATTTAAGAAAACATTATTTTTTTTCTAGGAAGCTGCAAAAGCCCATTTGAAGAGAGATGCAGGTAGATGCAGGAGAGAATTTAAGGCTCAAGATACATCGGCCCACGAAAGATGGATGGATAACCTGAGTGGAGTTAGTCATTTGGTTGTAATGAACAGAAACCCACTTACACTAGTTAACAAAAAGGGAATTATTAACAAAAAAAGAGAATTATTCAGGTCTCACAAACATCTAAGAATAGAACATTCAAGACACTCAAAAAAAGAATAAAATGACATGGACAGGCAGAATTGTATTCGATTTATAAATAAACTGGGGCACAGTGGGGAAGAATTGACAGCTTTATATTATTGTCTTTTTAATATTCTATGACGTTCAGTAACATTTTATAGTTTTCTTCATATAGCTCTTGCACATTTCTTTTTGTTCTATTTCTAGGCGCTTTGTAGTTTTTGCTGTTCTTCTAAGTAGAATCTTTTCCCAAAACATTCCATGGTTTGTTTTGCTATCTAAGAGAACTACCATTTTTTGTATTTTTAACTCTCTAACTTTTCTTCTTACTGAACTACATAATACTGATTATTTTTCAGTAAATTTTTTTGGTTTTCAGATAAACAGTCCTATCATATGCAAATGACATTAATGCTGTCTCTTTTTTCCCCACTACTTCAAATTCTTTTTTTCCCCTTATCTTTCTTATTATCCATTCTTGACTGTTGAGGGCAGCTTAAGCATTATTTCAGTCTCAACAGTCATAGTGACAGACCATCTCATGGGATGGTCACTTGTCTATGTCATCTATTTTGGGTTGATTGATTTTAAATTCATAGATAATATTTTCTTAAGTCTTGTGGGTTTTTTATTATACCTTTGAATGCAAAGATTTTATGTATCCTGAAGATAAATCTAGATACATTAATATAACTGTAAGGGGACAATGGTTCGGAAGAAAAAGTTTAGGGTTAGAGCTTGTTGAAGTTTCACGTTTAAGAGGAAAATTCATATTAATGCCATATTTAGGATATTTCACTTGATTCCAATTCACATCATGGATGATTGAGGTGGGATACTTTGGCCACTCTGTAATGTCCAGTGTGTTAGTCAGCTAGACCTACTATAACTAAATGCCATAGACTTATGGGTGGCTTATGCAATAGTCATTTACTTCTACAGTTCTAGGAACTAGGAAGTTCAAGACCAAGGTGATGGAAGACTTGGTGATGGAAGATAGCCAGGGCTATCTTCCTGGCTTGCAGACTGCCACCTTCTTGCTATGTTCTCATGAGAGAGAGAGAGAGAGAGAGAGCGCTCTGGTGTCTCTTCCTGTTCTTATAAGGGTACTAATCGCACTATGGGGGCCCAACCCTCTTGGCTTTATCTAAACCTAATCCTTCCAAAGGTCTCACCTTCTAATATCATCTTGGAGGTTAGGAGTTTACCATATTAATTTTGAAGGGACACAAGCATTTAGTCTATAACATTCAGCTCACCCTTGAGCTTCATTTCTTCAATTTGATCTGACTGAATAATACATTGGACTTTATTCCCTGCCCAATTGATTTACTGCATGACATGGATTTATGCTCACTGCCTGAAACTCTTCCCTGCTGGTTGCTGCTTGAAGGTGGGCTCCATTTTCCTTGGGATTATAACAATGCACTCCGTTCAGTGCCACATTGCCCTTTTGGAAGTCATTTGCTCTTTTGTTAACAGTCACTTAATTGAATAAGAATTAAGTGTGAGCAGAATGCTGCTATGCTTTATGTGGCCTCCACAGGAGTTAGGCCTCTGCAGAGCAGGTATAATAATGGGTTTGGGTTGACACACATGTCCCAATGCAGCTGAAGGGCAAGGTTCAGTCAGGCTTTATGAATAAAACAACTAGGGGATTGTTAAAAGTGGAACCACTGGACTTTTTGGTCTCTGCTCTATAAAACTGATTTGAATATGAAATTTTTGAAATCCCAAAAAGCTAACCACTTATGACTTCTATGTGCCTGTGCTTTAGGGTTTCTCTGGCACCTGAGGGTTTAAAGAACTGCCTTTGCACGAACCACAACAGCTCACAAAGGAAAGAGACTTGCTTCTCTGTTAGTGCTTCTGAGGCTTCTACTAAGGTCTTTCCTACAGTCCAACTAAATAATCATTTCCTGGGCTACCTACGGAATAAATTGAAAGCTTAAATTTGATGGTTTTTTGGCCAAAATCAGGCTGAGTCTTTGACCTAGTGAGATGGGTTACTGTACAGAAATACCCAGATCTGGGTGAAGCCACATGGAATTAGATTAGAGTGAGAAAAGTCCATAATTTCCTGCTGCTTGCTTATGCAAACCTTATAGATGCCAACAATCTCATCCTGGTAGTTTGCTTTTCTCTGGTGCAGCCCTGGTCACCTGTATGCAGGCCTTCTAACCACTTTGGTTTGAGAGTCATGCAAGAAGTATGTCTGGTCTGAGGCAAAAGGGCTTGTGACTGACTCTCTAATTATTGACAGGTCTAGAAGCTTAGATAGCACTGTTCTTAGGGAAAGAGCAAACACCATTCCACACCTGGATAATTTCGGTGGCCATTCCTTTGATTTTACCACACTGTATTCACTTTCTTATGTCTAGTACATTCTTCCATGGTAGTCAGAGTAATTTTTATAAAATGCAAATCTGGTCCAACCATCTTTTGCATGGTTCCCTGCCCCCAAACTTAAAGTCTTTCAATGACTTCACTGTGTTCTTAGGAAGTCCTATGAGGACCTGTTCTGGCCATGTCTCCTCACTTGGATGTTTCCAACATTCTTTACATATACTCTCTTCCCTCCTACATCAGGACGTTTGTATCTGCTTGTCCAGCTTCCACTCTGCCCCACTGTCTTGTCATCTGGTCAGTTCCTTTAGTTCTGAGCTGCCATGTTACTTCTGGAGTAGTTGAGGTAAAATGAACTGCTGGAACAGATAAACCCCCAAGACTGGTGCCTTAACCTAGTAGAAATGTATTTCTTACCTACAGCACAGTTTGATACTGGTGTTCAAGAGTCATCTCCATTCTACACGTGGAAGGTGGTGTCAAAGATTTGTGATGGGTCAGACCCAGGAGTGACTTCCATCAATTCCACTGGCCGGAGAAGTACCTGACTTCATCTATATGCAAAGGATACTGGGAAATGCAGTCTACCTGTGTGCCTGTAAAGTGGAGGAAACAGCTTTAAGGGAACTCACTGTAGTTTCTGCCGCAGCCCCCTCCCCTCATACTCTGCTCCTTTCCACATGCCCACCTCCCACCCCCACCTAAGGTCCTGTTCTTGATGGCATTTACTACAGTTTTAATTCACACGAATTGCTGTGATTCTTTCATTCATCCTTGTCACCTCCACTCGGTTTAGTGGGGTCAGGGACATCCATTTTACTGGCAGTTTAGGTGCTCCATAAATACTTGCAGTAAAAATGAATGAATCAATACATGCCTAAGTATGCAATCTCTCTACAGAAATCATCTTCCTCAACATACTTGAAAGCACAGGGATGTAAAGAAGTCCTTGTGCTTTCATTCAGTAAACAGCCAAGGGAGATCTTGATTTGGTCAGAGTTCAAAGTGAGCCTGTACGCTTCTGTTTTTCATTTTCCTTTGTAAAGAAGTGCTTAGAAAACCAACTGGGTCATGGGTTTTCTTGTCATTCCAGTTTACAATGGATGAATATAGAGTGGAATTCAGGACAGACAGGCACCAAGACACAGGTACATTTCTAGGCCTCTCCTTATCTGCCCCCCTCCCCAAAGTTGAACAAATCCTCAAACCTATGATAGTCTAGAGGTCAACAGACAACTAAATACTGCAAATCCAGGCTCTTATATTTTTTTATGTCATTTCTTCCATAGAGAACATAGTGCCTCCTATTAACCAACTCTCACTGTGGGTGTAGACAGCCCTGGACTTGTGGTCAGCCCAGTCAGGCTTTGACCGACTCAGTCACTAGTGCTGGAGTTGTCCAGGGAAAGAACCACAGCTTCCTCTAGCCTCAATCTTCCCTACTATAAAATGGATATAATAAAGCTCCCAATCTGGGAGGAAGGGATTGAAAGCCACCTGTATGGATTCCTTCTTACGTATCAGGTTGTGGAAAGTTACTAAGTACTTTACGCATATTATTTTATTGAAACTTTGTGTGTGTAAGTGTGTGTGTGTGTGTGTGTGTGTGTGTGTGTGTTTGTGTGTCAGGGTCTCATTCTGTTTCTCAGACTGGAGTGCAGTGGCACAGATCACGGCTCACTGCAGCCCCAACCTCCTGGACTCAGGCAATCCTCTCACCTCAGCCTCCCAGGTAGTTGGGACTGTGAGTGTGTACCACCATACCCAGCTAGTTTTCTGATTTTTTTTTTTTTTTGTAGAGACAAGGTTTTATTATGTTGCCCAGGATGGTCTTGAACCCCTGGGCTCAAGTGGTCCTTCCACCTTGGGATTTAATTGAATCTTAATAGTTTTATGGAGTATATATATCATCTTCAACTTATAGATGACAAATACAGAGAGGATGAGGAAAGACAGAGGGTCCTGTAGCTAGTGAGGGATGAAGAGGTTAAATTCCTCATCTGGGTGTGACCTGAGAGCCAGAAGTTTTTGACACCTATGACACTCAGCAGGAGGCACTGAATACCAATGTATTTTGTAACTTTCAGTGCTTCCTATCCACAGGGGGCTCCATTTAGGTTCTACACTCTCCAGTGATTCCCATGATACCCCTCTCAATAACTCAAGTCCTCTGGGAGATCCTCCTGCCTCTGAATTCCTATAATAGTCGTTGTAGATAGAAAACGGACCCCAAATAGGTTCACATTTTTATCCCAAGAATGTGTCAATATGCTGCCATCTATGTCCAAAGGGGCTTTGCAGATATGATTAAGTTAAGGATTTTGAAAGGAAGAGATTATACTGGATTGTTTGAATGGGTTCAGTGAATCACAAGTATCTCCATAAGAAGGAGGCAGGAGGATCAGTGTCAGAAAAAGGTGTTTGGAGGGATGTGGTTTGAGAATGGAGAAAGGGGCCGTGAGCCAAGGAATGCAGGCAGCCTCTAGATGCTAGAAAAAGAACAATTCTCCCCAGGAGCTTCCAGAAGGGACACGGCGGCTATGTTGAAACTTTTGACTTTTTACCTAATAAGGCTCATTTTGGACTTCTGAGCCCCAGAGCTATGCTAATAGTAATTACTATGCTAATAGTAAATATGTATTGTTTGCAGCTACTGGGTTCATGGTAATTTGGAAACTGTAACACAGTGATATCTTCTGTGCCATGTCTCTTGCACATTAACACATAGTGTGGCCTTTCAGTGCACATGCTAATTATTACCACCCAGCTCATGGAGAGTCGCTTGAGAGGGGGCACCACGGTTTATCCTTCTCTGTAAGGACAGTGCAGGTACAGAAGAGTAGCTGATTAAATATGTGCTGGGCTTCAAAGCTGCGGCACAGTGGTGAAACTGCTAAGATGACCGCCAGATCACTGTGTCACAAGCCCCAGTCTTTGGGGACGGAAGCTGCAGTCACATGATCACACAGCAGTCCCCGGGTAGGACCCCCTAAAACAGGGAGGTGCTGAGGGCAGAGACAAGCCACCAGTACCATGGTGTCGGCAGCTGCTGTGACCTGACAATGTGGGTGAGCTTTGCGGGCTGGCCTGTGGCCAGCACTGGCTGTCACCACAGATTTTCTCCTTGTTCAGGTAGAGCTCAGGCTTTTTATGCAATTTGTTTGTAACCATGCCAGCAGCCTCTGCAACCCTAGGGCGCTGAGCCAAACCAATAAACACAGCAGCCGTGCGAATGGCTCTGCCACTGCAGTGCTGCGGGCCAGGGGGAGTGATGCAGGCTCCACACCATTTGTATTCCTGACGAAATGCCACTTACATCCCTCACCATTCCTTGGCCCCCACTGCAGCGCCCACATGCTCCTCTAACTATCTTCCTGGTGTAAAGGCGAGGTGATGTAAGTGGGTGTTTACTGCTCTGGTAACCCCGTAGGTGGTGTGTGAGCGTGAGGACTCCAGGGAGCTGAGTGGAATGGTTGGGCTCTCCTTTCTGGGTCTGAATGACAAAAGCATTCTGCAGCTTCCTGTGAGTGTCTGGCTCTCCATCCAGCCCTCACCTCCATCTTTGGCTCCCTTGTGTGTCTTTGTGTTCGTAAATTAAAGAGCGGCAGTGCTGTAGGCTACCTTGGGGGTCTCTTTCAGCTCTGCATTCATAAACCAATACAGCAAAGCACTGAGAGGTGGAGCAACTTGTCCATGACTGCCTGGCCCAGGCGTAGCATTCTTCAGGGCTGGCACATCTCCTGATGAAGCTTAACCCATGACAAGACCGACACAACCCATTCACAACTCTTTATCAGAGACGCAAGGCTGTGCTTCCCCATCCAGGCCTCAGGAGGCCCTTTGCTGGCCAGGTTGCCCAAGCATGTGTTCCAGTTATAAAAGTGGAAGAGAGATCAGAAGCAACAAATAGTGGCCCATTGTATTGCTATTTCAGTCCAAATTCCAGAAGAGTGGAAGGAAAGAGAGGTGGCAGTCAGGATATAAGCTCAGCACTTGAACCAACACCCTGGAAAAAGTAGCTTTAAGAAAAAGGCTTATGTGCTCACTTGTAAGAGTCTGGAGGAGGCATCCAGACTGTTACAAGAGCTTCCTGGTATCAGGAATAGAAGTTCCACCTTGTCCGGCCATCCTCAGGGCCCTGCCCTTTCCCTCTTTGTCTAAGATGGTTCTAAGATTAGAACATCACCATGCGTGTGTTTAGCTGCAGTTAGGAGACAAGGTGATGGATGATTGGGAGGACAGAGGTAGAGGGACAGTGCACAGTCTCTTTTGCGTGGGCCATCTTTTGTGGCCTAACCTATGACAATGGGCATGCATGTCGCCCGAGTTCCCCAGGCAGTTGACATCTGTCCACTTCTCCTGGTGTTGTATGGCCTGGGAACGTGTGACTGCAGTGGCAGCAGGTGGTCTCTGAAGCATTCAGATGCTTCTCCTGGCCTGCACATAGGGCAGCTAAAAGTGACCGACTTTACTGTTGCTCAGCATGGTCTCTGGCCAAGGCCTGATGGGACTTGGAGAATGTGTGTCCCAGCTCCCTTGTTCCTTAGGCAAGATTGTTCTGAGGCTGTTCTGTTCAGCCTCCCAGAGTTTCCTACTGGGGGCGAGCCCCCAATCACACACAGAAGCATGCTCAAGTGTGCACATTTTATGTCCCTCTTTCTGTCTCACATCCCCACTTCCCTCCCTTTGCTCCCCCAGGTAACCTCCCAAATAAACCACTTGCCTTCAAATCCTTGTCTCAAGGTTTGCTTCTGGGGAAACCCAACCCCAGACATATGGCAAAGGAGACGTGTGGGCATTTTTAGCTAAAACTCCAGGTTCTAAGAATTCTGGATCATATGCACCATATGTTTTGTTTACATCATATTTTTCACAACCTCTTTTTATTAAAAAATTGGGTTCTTAAGATCAAAATGGGCAAAAATTGACTTAGTTTTTGTCCATCAAGAGTTGTTTCTTTTCCTTGAGGGAAAATCTTCTTTGCAAGGGAAGGACAGTGGAGCAGGAGGGAGTGGCCAATGCATCAGCATCCATCTAAGACCCTGAGGTAAGAAAATGAGACCAATATGGTCTCTACTTGCCTTGGCAGGTACGTTCTAATAGGAAATTTAAGTTGTAAATATATGAGGAGGCAACTAAGAGCATTTGATAGAGAGAAGCAAGATGTATCCCAGTGGAGCTCACATTTATGAAAAAGTGAATGTGTCCTTGAGAAATGGAGACGTCTCCAAGGGCAGGCTGGAAAACCAGAAGCAGCTAGGGGAGGACCAGAGAGGCAGGAAGGAGGAGAAAGGGCCATCCAAGGATGAGGATCTCCATGTTCATACCAAGATCACATGTTTTTGCATAATCCTCATGTGCTTGGTCACAGGCTCCTCAGCCATGGGAACTGGGTACCTTGGGAATTGTACATGAACTTCCCCGCTGCTTTATTAGGTCAGTGGAACATGAATTTCCGGTGGCTTCAGGGATGTTGCTTTCTTTATTGATTTGTGTATTATGGCTTGGGGCACAGTTCTCTGGGCTACACTGACATCTTGGATCTGCTTCCGCATCTCAGATTAAGACAGGATGTGCCTCTACATGTATGCACCTCTATCCTTTCCCCCTACAATGTCACCCATTGCCAAGTCCCTCTGTGTCTTCAGATAGTCACTGACTTGTTCTTTATTGACGCTTCCTCTGCCTTTTACCCTCCACACCATTTTCAATATAGTCCTCACTCCCTGCGAACTTGGAATGGAGCTTGTATATGATCCAGTCTTAGTTACCTCAAAGCTCTCTGCCCTTGGGGTAACTCCTTCCCAAGAGGCTCCCTCACACCTTGTGCCAATACTTCTCTAGTGGACACAAGGTCCCAGGGGCCCTGGTTGCTAAGAAACTTGACTTTACAGCTTGCACACAGTGGAGGTCTTCTCCCAGAGCCTGTGTTATTCTAGGACAGTGAAAAGTGATTCTAGCTAAAATCAGTATAGTTTGGGTGAGACCAATTGCACTGTGCCCCTCCCCCCCCCAATTTTTCCAAAGTTTCATATCTCTTCTTTTCTTATAGTTTCTAAGCCTCTGGCTATGATTTCTCAATTATCTGAATAGGCAATCTAACAAATTGAGTTATTTTCCGGATAGATTACATTATCTTTATCTTGCTTTAAACTGGTTGCTTTATCGGGAATGAATCAGTCTTGGGGTGTGTCTCTCAGCTCCCTCTGGCCAGGGACCATATTCATTTTCAATTTGAAGTCTCCCTCAGAAATTAGGTTCTTTTTGGAGTTCATGGGCTCTACTACTTCTTTTTGTAATAGGAAGTCTGATTTAGTCTCTGAGACAACAGTGACTCCAGTAGGTGTTATGCATAAGGTGGGACTAGCAGCAGTTTTCTGGGTCCTGAACCCGTATCCACTAGAAAGGTCCAGAACTTGATATGCCACTGAGGGTGAGAAGCTGGAACTGCCTAGTTACTCTTTTCTCTACCTTTCCTGATATTCAGGCTTCTTTTCATTTCTGTCTTATTTAAATTCCCATTTTAGACCCCTCAATAATCATAATAGTTATATGGCCCAGGATAATTGTTGCTAGATGCTGTAACAAACAACTCTACATCTCTGGTTTAATACATAAGAAGTGTGGCTCTCACTCTTACAAGTCTAATGGGCATTGTGCAGCTGTCCTGGGAAGCTCTCTGCCCAGGGAGTGACTTAAGGATGCAAGCTCCATCCCTTCTGACTGCACCTTCAGGTTATTTGCTTTTGAGAGAAAGAATTTGGATAATTACCTGGTGAATGAGTTTCCTATGGCTGCCATAACAAATTGCTACACTGGGTGGCTTAAACCGATGACATGTATTGTCCCACAATTCTTTTTTTTTTTTTTTGAGTTGGAGTCTCACTCTGTCGCCCAGACTGGAGTGCAGTGGCCGCTCCCAGCCACCGCAGCCTGGACCTGCTGGGCTCCGGCGATCCTTCCGCCTCAGCCTTCCAAGTAGCTGGAACTACAGGCGC